>VZSZ01009302.1:40723-82291 GCA_013398815.1 Ibidorhyncha struthersii | reverse complement strand
CTCAATTATCAGATTTCAAGGACAACTTTTTGTGCCATTTTTGATAATCTGCAAAGACACAATAAAAAGGTATGGTATTGTGAGCTCTTTTGTCTCTAAACTAGAACATATTTTTATAATCTACTAAATGAGACACGGGAGAGTATCATATCAAGAACTAATACACAAAAAACCTTAAAGTTTTGGGTATTTTTTTTCTTGCAACTTTAAGAGGGAAATGCCCTTCAATGTTTTGCTATCGATATAATTTGATGCACTCTGAACATTAAAGAGTAGGATTCAGGATTTAAGCATATGCTTTGAGCTTAATAGGAACAATTATTAAACTCCCTTTAGGCCAGCACAAACTTTTTTTTATCTATGGAATTGTAATCGTGTTTTTCATTTAATTGTCTCCTCTTCTGTATTTTGATGTCACACGGGTTAAGAATCCCTCATTAATGTAAGTACCTTAAAATTGCTGAATGCAAGCAGATAGCTGGAACTCAACTGCCCTGACTTCTTACATAGGTCAGCACATAGAATTCTCAATACTGACAGTACTGTATAAAAATCGGTATTTTATATATCTATGTAGTGTATATTTGCTATTAGGATTCAAAATAAATTAAATAAACTTACAATACTTGCATTTGCATACTTGATTACATGATAGCTCATGTCAAAATATTCAGACATTATAACCAAACACCTTTCTGACTCTACTCTAGACATTTTCTCTGTTCTTCCTTTTTCCAAATCTACGTACCTTGCAGATCATTTATCACTGCTGTGCTTCACAAAGTTAAAAATTCAGTGCTTTATTTGAAGTGGCTATGGGAAATGACACAGACTAGCAGTAGAAGAAAATACTACATAGAAATCAAGCAATTCCCAATCTCTCAGCCTGTCTACCACCTCCCTAAGTACACTAAGCATTAATTATCAAGTCTAACATCTGATTTTTTTCATCTGCTTGGTCTCTTTCTATTTAATATTTTGTTAGCACCGCTATGCTGTTGAGATGCAAACCCACATGGGTAGAGGAGGGAAGGTGGGCCAGGGGAGGCTTTTACTGAAGAACAGTTTTTGCAAACAGAAATTCTGTAAAACCCTTCAAGGCAGAATAAAAACAAAACACTGAACAAAAACACAAAACCCAAACAAAATCTGCAGATCACCAAGCATCTTTCTATTCCTGGCTTCTGAAGATGTTTCTAAGGAGTGCATTTCCTAGCAAAGAACATGGGGAAAGCAGTGATCAGTAGTGAAAATAGTAGCAGCTAATGAGTATACTCTTCATCAGTTGGTCTAGTTTATATCATGTACTTCTTTAGTCATACTTATGTCATCATGTGTGAAGAGCTACGATCTCTAAACATAGACCCATGTTAGAAGACAAGCCGGATATATATATATATATATATATATATATATATATGAAAAAAGGCAATACCTTTAGTAGGTTTTTCCACTGGGGAATTAGTTACTACACTCACAGGAAAGACAGAACTGTTGATGTACAGTTCATACAGGGAACGTATACCAGCTTTTATTGCAAATCTACATTCCCAGTGAAGACCCAGCCTGAGCCTCTCTGTATGTTGTACTTTAAATAAATCCAACAGTAACAAATCTCAAAAGGCTAGAGGGAAACAGCCAACTTGTTTAAGCCCCCTCTACAAGATTTATGTGGAGCATGGGAGAACGTTGAAAACGGCAAGGGCAAAAATGAGTAACTAAGAACGAAACAGCCTAGTAACATTCAGGATAACACACCACACTGACGAGTCATTTACCCGAGACCACCATCCGACAAAATCTTTACATTCATACTCGAGCAGGAGCACCTGCTACTTTCATAGTAACAGCCCAAGTGCATATTCATACCCTCTGGGAAATACCAGCGTTCCCTTAATGACAGGCTACCCCACCTTATACTGTCATAAACAGCTCATAACCCCATACCAGAGAGAAAAAGCTTTGTCAATAACCACTACCTGTCCAAGAAGAAAGTGAAGATTTAAAATTAATACCCATTCTTATCTAGTAACAGCTAAGAAGCTGAAGTCCTTAATGTTCCACAAAAGGTTCACTGCTTATTAAGTTTACTATCAAAAAGATAGAGGAAAGGCAAACAAAGGATGAGGCAGGAAAATTCGTAGATGACCAGAAGGTAATCAAGAGCCAAAAAAGATTTGAGGGACTTCTAGTGGAAAAGAGCGGTCAAGTAGCAACAGAACAGCAAAAAGAAGTTCAATCTTAAAGAAGGTTAAGAATGAAAAATGGAAGGAAAGTTTCCAAATCTTTTATCTACTTTGTAAAACACTAAGTTAACAGTTTTCACCTTGAGTAAGTATGATAAAGATGGACTTCAATCAAATCTTCAGCTGAAAGCACAATAAAGAGCAAGTACAATGCTAGTAAAAAGAATTGATAACAGAAAAATCATTACATTTATATGAATCACTATTTTAAATATAAACACTCGTGCTATACTAGTTACACCAGTTCAGCAATGACAACATAAATAGAAAAGATTCAAATTCTGCAGCTTAACTAAAAGAATAAACTCACAGTGTAATTGTAGTACATTACATTAATTTAGTGGTAAGGATTAAAAGGAACAATAACAAAGAAAGCAAACAATTCCTTATCTAATTGAAGCTAATGCAATGGACAACAGGAGTGCTGCATCTGCCGAGACCAAGACGTTTAAGAAGATGGACTACAGTCTCCAACCCACTGCTAAGAAACCTACTCAGCAGCAAGGAGGTCTTGGAAGTAATCACCTAGATTCTCAGTAAATCTTAATAACTGCATTTTGCATAAGATTTCCAAACATAACAAATGCCCACGGGCGAGTAAGTGGCCACATGAAAAAATAAAATCCCTCTTGCTTTTGTTCAAACAGCCTGTGTTCCTATGACTAACTGCCAGGCACATGTAAGAAAAACGGCCACTGGGCTTTTTGGTTTCCAAAGGCAAGAAATTTGCGCTGAGACTAGTTAACGATCCTCATAGACACTCCAGAAAGTGTCCCTCAGTCTTGGACCTCATCTGAAACTTTCATTGGGGCACGGCTTTAGCAGAGTAGTCCTAGTCCCCAGAAAGTGTGATTAGTACTTTCTAAATCTAAGAATTCTTTACACGTATTTTCATAAGAGTTTCACCAAATTTTAGGTCCACTGTCGAAGTCAATATAATATGAAATCTTTGTAAAAACGTAGTGAAGTCCTAAGAGTTAGAAGACTATATAGTCTTGATCCTTCCAAAGCCTTAAAAACTCTCTTGCCTTCTTACTGTTCTGTGTTTGCCATGCTCTCAGACTGAGAAACTCTTTCTACAGTTAGCATTCATGGGTACGTATAACATTCACAGAAGCAGCTGCAACACTATTTAAGATACTACTTCCACTCTCACTTAATAAATAATCTCTAAAGGATGATATCAACTTCTTAGCTTTTCATCATCTTCAAGGCAAACTCAGCTAGCTTTGAAGTTTAAGAAACTTTATCGGTGACTTAAACTACATTGGCAATTTTGCATTAAGACAGGTAAGTATGAAATGGTTCATTCTAACTGTTTCCTTTAAGTTATTTTTAGAGAAAAGACAATAATTTCCTGTATTACGTCACATAAATTCATAGGATATCTGTCACCTATGAGAAAAAAAGTATGTTCAACGACCCTCCACTATTTTCAGATATCATTCTTCAGCTAGCATTTGTGGGTAATAATAACTAATAATTTACACACCTTGTATCTTTGGCATACTTTAACATCAACCCAAGTGGACACACAATGACATAGAGACACTACAATATAAACTACACCTTACACAGTTTCAGCAATGATTTCTGAATATGGACAGCAGTGAAATTAACAGAATAATAGCTAACTAATGATAATACACTGGTGTTTAACGGTCTTTTCACAGAACAAGGCAGTTCAGTATCAGCAGACAGAGAAAAACTGTCAAGAAATCAACTCCACCTTTACATTCTCCACAGATGTTATGGAAAAAAGAAAGGGTGAGGGAAATTTTATATAAATCCTTCTAAGAGTCTTCTCTTACTACTTATTCCTTGTATAAGTAACTACATTCCTCTAATAAAAGAAAATAAAAAAATTATTCTGTCTATGCTTTCCAAACTTCAATGGGCTTCTCTCTTCTGGAAATCTGTCAGGTCCCTACAAGACAGTTAACAAATTTCACCAGAGGATGGCAGTCTATTGTTACCAATAGAAGGAAAAGTAATTCTAAAGAATAAATAACAAAGATTGTTACTGCACAATAATAGCCCAGTAAACTTCACAAATACTGATTAAGCAGAGTAGCCTATTTGAGTACTATTAAAGACTGAGTTCTATGTCCTTCTCTACACCATTAACTTACCAAAGAATGAAATAACTTGACCTCTCCGAGTCTTCTCCCTGCCTCTTTCCCCAATATCAACCTACTTAAAGCACTACTTTAAAACACAGCAATACAAAGAATAATATAGAAGGTTCCACAACACTGGCAGACAAAGACAAACTTAAGGTACTGAAAGTTTAAAGAATACAAAGTATATCAAATCATGATTCTAAGTTGCACCATCAGCTATGGTAAGTGCATACCATGTAAATCAAAACACATATTCAATAAAACAGGATTTCTTTCATATTCATATTGAAAAGCCAAACAAACTAAACCAAAATTCTGAAGCATCAAACCACTTCAGTTTGAGATGTTTGCTCTGCAAGCAAGACATCTAATGAATAATAGTTTTGTAAAGATGCCTACGCCATGCAACCCTCAATCTCCCATCACAAAATCACATTCCACCTCATATCCTTAATGATATTAGTTCCAGTGCAGTGTCTTCTTTATTTCCCATATTTCCTTCACAGCAATATATTCATAGGTTAGAAGTACGGGTTCAGAATCTTGGTTGTCTGCCGACTAGTGTATGAAACTCACATATCATCTAGGTGCTTTTTCTTGCTGTAAACAAGTTTAAAGAAGTGAAGAAGTGTTGATTTTTCTTCCTTTTCCCAGTATCACTAGTGTCCTCCTCCTCTGCCCAGATGCCAATTTACAGAAAACCTGCAGGAATTCAGTGTATCTGGCAAACTGGCTAAAAGTGTCCACTAGATGGACAGAGAAAGAGCACAGCTACTTGGATATCACTGCATGATCTTAGGAAAAAGAGTTGTAAAATCATAAAAACACAAGGAAGTATGGGCTGGATGAGCAGACAGTGAGGTGGGTGGCTGAATGGCAGGGAGCAGAGGGTGGTGATCTAGTGAATTCTACTTGGAGGCCAGCTGCTATTTTTCACAAGTTTGTAGAAATTACCTGTAAGTTTCCCTCTATCCCATGCCAAGTTGGTTATAACTGACAATGAGGGTCAAAAGATACTGGGTGAAATAAGTGACAAAGTCAAAATGTTTCCTTATCTTAGGAAATCAAGAGATGAAAGTTTGGCTATTCTAACCATAGTAGAAACTCCCAGAAAGTTTCACATCAGCAAGTATTCCATCAAGAATTCCTGCACCAGCGTTCCCCAAAAGTGAGGCCTAAGACTAGACCAGGAGAAAAAAGTATATAAATTAAGATATTCAAGTTTTTAACCATTCATATTGGTTTGGTAAAGTGGTAAACTAGTTCAGCTACCTAAAACAGGTTATGCTTATGAAATCTGATACAACTTCACGGTTATAAAACCTTTAAATCATTTAACATAATTTCAAGACGCATTTATCTATGTCCTAAGAAGTGATTTCTGCTCTCAAAGACAGCAATTACCAACATTACAACACGTACCATACTTGTTCAACCATAGTTAGCCATTTACTAATCTTATGATGTCTCTTTTCAAGTTTAAGTTAAATCTTTCAGAGCTTAGGTTTCTAGCTAATATTTTGATATTTACCACTAATAATGCTACAAGTATTTGCATTCACTGAAGCTGATGAAGCAACTTCAAATATCTCAGAGAAGACTCCCCAGTAAAGCTGAAGAAAAACAAGAGGTCTCAACTTTACAAATTTGAACTACACCAATTTGTTCTCTCCATTCCTCAAAGTTTCTGGATATTTTCCCATGTTGCATTGATAAAAAAAAAAAAAAAAATCTACTTCACAAGTGTTTGGGTTTTTAATGACAAATTAACAAGAAACAAAAAATTAGTAACATAAGCACTTTTTTTTCCAGTTCATTGCAAAGTAAAGAAGAAAACTCAAATAAAAATATTAGAAATACCACCAAAAATCACTGCTCACTATTTCACAATCTTAAGAGGAGATTCCTAGTTAAAATATTGCACTAGTCATCCAGAAAAACTAATGTATACCACAACAGACAAAAGAAACATTAATATTGCCATGGTATTTTGACTAGAGTTTAACACCAGGATGACAATAAAAGCAATGGTACACTAAAAATAATGAAATTGTGATCTGAAGCCTATTTTTTTTTTCTTCTCTATGTTTCGAATTTAAGATAGTTTCCTGGGTTGGTTTGTGTTTTTTTCCTCCTCCTTTCTGGGGAGACCAGAGGTTTGAGAACAAAGCTGCTAATAGGAAACATATGGAAAAGCCCTGGAGTAAATGAAAATCTGTCTTGAATTCCAAATGCCACGTATCACATACCACTGTCTAAAATTAGCTGGTAAGATAAATGTAAGATTTACCCTGCATACTCAATGAATCACCTGAGATGGAAGACAGTATTAAGTATAAAATAAACAGAAAGGCTTTCATGATATTTAAGATATTCCCCAAACTAATCAATAATTTGAAACAAGTTGGGATGTTTCTCAAAGCTTGTGTTAGCCAATACAAGATTAGCTCAACATATAACATGCTGCCAACAGACAGACTTCTTGGAGTTTTTCATACAAAATATGAACAGTTTTGCTCAACTGAACAATGCAATTTTGGATTTAACCATTATGCTGCTATGATTGCAGTGGGAATACCATGCAGTCAGGTTTTCCTATGCATGAACACTTTTTCTGTCTCAAATTCTTGCCCAGGAGAAATTTGAAGACTAGGAGATTTCTGGAACAGCAACACTGTGGATGCAGTTTTGACGAGAAACCCACACATTTCCACACACAGCTAAGTCTTGTCACAGACTCCCTGTGCATAAGTAGTAAATTTAACAAGCCTGGATGCATTAAACTAGCCGCATATATATAGATGATCTGTGCATCTCGTGCAGTGTGTTTCATACACCAGTGTCATTATGCATGTACTACCCATCACCTATATGAATGTTTCTATCAGAGGGAAGGGGAGTAACATTGAAATTAATACGCTCTTTTCACAATTACATTTGTAGTAACTATTAGGGAATTACATTCTCTGTTAAGCATAGAAAAAATCTCCAGTTGACTTGACCGGTTCCCAAAGGATGTAAAATTTCCTGAGGGACAGAGAGGGAGAAAGTCACCAACACAACCATGCACTTGTTTCTTAATTATTTTGAAGTGCTTTTTAGATATAAAGGCCAATGAAAATATTTTTCTTCCAGAAATACTCTTCACAGAATACCTTAACTCCTTTGTTTCTCATTTGTGGAAAAGAAAATTGGCCTGGCATTCTAAAAGATATTATTTTACCAAAATTCATATCCTATTTCAGCCTCCAAGAAGAACATCCAGACACCATACTATTCTTCTATCTTCTTTCTATTCTACAGAATGAAACAAGGAACAGACCGAACAAGTGACTCATGGGTCAGTAATAGCACCTAATTTATTAGCAGGAAGAAAGCAAACAAGCCACTAATGTGTTAACCTGATGAGTAGATACTCAGACTGAGGAAGCGATATAATACTCTAATATTCTGCAAGAATAATAAAAGCAATTGTCTACTCATTTCTCCAGCAGCAATACTGTGATTCAGCATCATTATTACTTGCTCAAGAAAAAGTTACTGTTTAACAGCTAGAAATCGATAATTTAATGAAAGCCTACTTTGATTTTTGGCATGTATATTTTTTATTTGTATTTTTATGCTAATACATACCATTTCCATTTACCTTCCATGCTACCTTCCTGTAAATTACCACCAATATTTTCTATTTCATCAAATACTGGATTTCAGAGGGCAAAGAACTTTAAACTCCATTTATAATTTGATTAACATAGAAAAAGAGAGTCAAATAACTTTCAGAAATAGTAAATGAATGTCAGTACAACAGTATAATACTTTGCCCCCATATTCACTAAGTGCATAATACTGTCCCATAATAACAACCAGCAGAATCTCCACGTAATATGATAAATTTTGAGATGAAAGAATCAGAGTACTTTTAGAAGCTATGTTCCATGCAAACATCTACCTAAATTGGATAGTAAAGTTGATAGGTTTTTGTTTTACCTGCCAAATTATGCTCCTACATAGTGGCCTGTAAATTTGGCACATTTGATATGAAGATGAAGTCGGTTGTGATGCTACGCAGAAGAAAACATACTTCAAACGTCAAGCTACCACTGTCATAGCCAGATCCCATAAAGTACTTTCTTAAGCAGCGTAGCAAGAGTTTCCTTATTTGTCATGTCAGGATCGCAGTTAACAATTAGCATTTACCTATACAATATAGCAATAAACTTTTCAGAACACAAACCAGAGTAAGCTAGTATGAGGTCAACAGGCCACTATCTCTTCTTCTTCAGACAACAGTCAAGTGAAACATGTAGGAAGTTAGTGCTGTAATGGCTTGGTATTTTGGCTCTTAAAAAAAAAAAAAAAAAAATTCTTGACAAAAAGGTCTTCCTGGAACAATTAATATGGCTGTTCAAAGCTAAATAAGGTGCATTTAGAACGAATTTCTAATAGTCCAACCCACAATATTTTATTTTAGAAAAGTAGAAACTAAGTCTGATTTAAAACCGATCTTCAACATTCTTCTTACTGCTTTCATCTAATAGATGGAAGAAAAACAGTAGTTACTCTTAATAAAAACCTTTTATCATTATTTATGATAAAGCCATAAATACAGTGAACATTAAAAAAATAAAAGGTTTCTTACCACACTACCTAAAAATCTTTGAGATGTTTTCCTTGAGCCTGTTCCATTGGAGCATACACACGTAAGGCAGTATTTCATTACTCCTGTTTCAGAAATGCTTTACCTTAGCAGTACCTGCGTATTACAGATGCATACTACTGCTTCTTGTGCTTCGTGCTTATAACAGAAAGGGTAACACATGCTTCTGACTTTAACAGTTCCCTCCCAAAATCAGAATACACAGGAACCGGAGAAGAGGAGAAAATGTGAGCATGGAAAACGCATCTGTTAGACGGGCTATTGCTTCATAAAGTAACTTTTCTGTCTTTCTAAAGAGTAGCTTTCCACTCAAACTTTCCATTGTGGGTTAACCTTGTATTTAGTTCACCCATTAGCAGCTCTAAACAATTGTATCAGTCACCTCTCTGCGACTGCTTTCGTAACTTATTACACGACTTATTTGGAAGTTTCAGCAATAAGCCCAGTGTTTGGCAAAGATGTGAAAAGAGTTTTGGACAGCCATCTTGCACTCATATAGAATATTAACATTTTTAAAGGCAGCTACTACTATTGGCTCGATTCTGATAGAGTTCAATCTAATCACTCAAAGCACTGATTTCGTGCCATCCCCTGACTAAGAACCAGTTTGATTAAAAAAAAAAAAATAATTACGGATGTTCACATTTTGGCTACAAATAGTTGCAGGCATTACCTCCACTCTCAAAAAGTGATAGGACAAGGCGAGAGTCAGGTGTCAGAAGCACGACATAACGCAACAGGGACACTTGCTTGATTACCATGTAAGATCCGTAACTAATGGCTTGCTGTAACTTTTTTTCTGAATGTATTGCTGTGTTAGAGGTGGCCGTTAACTGAATGCTGTCTTAGGTGTGAACCATGTTTGAGTACTCATCAGAATCAGCCATAAGGCCTTTCAAGAATCTCAGAACGGCTAATGACAGAAGAAACAGAAGACTTCCTGCCAGAGTGCTTGGATAAAATAATTATAGACGCTGTCAAGAAGCAGCTGTGACTCACAAATTATTCAAACAGTAGAGGAACACATCAGATATCAGGCAGAATACAGGTGCATGGACAAGTATCTCTGCCAAAACACCATTAATATTATTTAAAGAACATCAAAACAAAATGAAGATGAAAATGGAGAGTAATGGAGGAAATAAAGGGTACAGAGATGATATCTTTCCTTATAAGAGAATATGCCAGGGTATGGATGAATGGCGTATAATAATACTTGGCGTTTCTATGAAAGTTTCCAAGTCACAGACTTTGAATGCAGAAAAACTGTATTGCAGGCCATAAATGTAATTCCCGCTGCAATGCCAGCATTAAAAGGTCTTGTGCTAAAATGGGAGGATTTATTCTTTAGAAGAAGGAGGGATAATAAAAATTAAGAACCAGTTTAAGGATTGTCTTCAGTTTCCAGACTACTGGAGAGAGCTGAAAGGCTGCTTGGCAAAATCCCCTGTACCACAAGGCACGACAGTTGTAAATATCTATTGCTCTGGAAATGTTAAAACAAACACGTCTACCATGAAAAGAAACACATTCTATAGTCATTGTAAAAACAAGGACCTTCATTCTTAAACACACTGTAAAGAGTAAATGGGAAGCCCTTTCCATCACGTACAAGGGGAAAATTTATGCTAATGCAGAACATTTTCCCATGCATGATCATTCAGGAATTCTTTGGCAGGTAACTTAGACAACTACTCCTTATCCTTGCCTGAAAGGGCCTAAAGAAGAAAAAGCTTTTTTTTTTTTTTTTCTATAAACATATGATTTGCAGATTGGATACAAACATTGGAACAATCTGAAGTTGAAGGCACATTTTCTTCTTCTTTTAACAAAAATGCATGAAGGCCATAGCTATGAATGAAAAAAAAAAAGCTAATGAATAAGGTATTGACATGAATTATTAAGATAGGGTAGAATTTGCATTATCTCTTCTAGGCATCTATCAGCTTATGTCATTGAAAGTTAGCAGTTCTGTTTGAAATAAATGAGTAGAAGTGCCTGCTGTGGAATAGACTCAAGGAATGATGTTAGGCCATTAAAGCGGATGCTAAGAATGCTCTCCCAGCAAGCAGCAAGTTTCTAGTCAACTTCACATACTAAGATGACAGTCCTCAGATTTTGCTGATTTAAAAAAAAAAAACAAAAACCAAAACTAAAAACCATGAAGGTCACGCTTAAACTGCTAAAGAACTGACAGACATACTAATATATTTTTTAAATGGCAATTATAAAAGGAATGTCATTTTATGCTATCTCAAATAAATAACACTGAATAAACTATTACAGAAGCAATAAGGACAAGCACAAAGGGTACTACGCTATCTGGACTTACCAACTTGCATCGGTACTGCTCAAGGATCCCTGCATTCTACGTTCAGCTATATTACCTTTCTCGCTTGCCTCCATTACAAAACACTGTACGTTCACTAAGTTTACTTCTGTTTATTAATGAGGGAAAGACACCTGTCATATACTATGATGATCTATATAATTTTATACAGGACACAAATCAGGCAAAATAAAGACTGTGTTAAAATTTGAGGTCCAATTGGTAATGCAGCTTCAAAAAAATTAATATACCCGCACCAGTAAACAGTGGTTGCAAAAAAGAGCAGACACTCCCATTTTATATCCATGTAATCACAGATATACAATCTCCAATTAAGCAGGCAATATCCCAGAACTCCATGCAGGAGGAAAATATAGCCCAAAGTCACCTACCTTGGAACAACCAAAGTAGACTGTATAAAAATACAAAGTATAAAGCAAAACAAACAATTCAATTACTAAAAATATAAGTGTCAATAGTGACTCTCCTCAGAAATTTATAATTTCATACAATAGTCCAGGGTATTTTAAAGTAACCAGATACTATTTAGTATGAATATTATTGCTTACATGAATTTTAAACTCATTTTATTATGCCAGTATCAATTGTTTATGATTACTTGTTATTGTGGTAGTAGAAATGATCAGGACTATTTAAATGCCTCTGCTGTAGAAAGTAAAATCCATATATCAAACAAAGTATGCCCCCCAATACAATATTATAAACTTCTAAAGTTTCTAACACAGCAATATATTCAGAAAAAAGTTACAAACCTCCTCTTCTATTAGTCTTTCAGAGTCAATTATCCATTGCTGTAAATCGATATTGATAGCAATACCATAGCGCACCCACCCTTCCATTCAAACAGCTTCAGTATTACAAATTTGAACACGCCAGGAGGCTTTGTACTTAGCTTTTGTTTATGAAGCAAAACAAATTGCAATACAAATTGGTCATTGCATATGTTCAACCAATCATCTAATGAGATCAGGGCTTCCTCATGTATTGCTTCTAGATGTGTAGATGCTTCTAGTGAATTCTGCTCTAAAAATTCAGTCTGTTACTGTTTAGTAGTAGAAGTTATTCCACAATTGTCTATGGGATTATATTAATTCCCACATTAGAAGGTCAATAAACTCTTGCTCTTTCACAGTCATTTGTTCTATACAAGGATCAGTCTTTGAGATCCAAATGTAATTGCATTTGTTAACTTCAAAGATGTGGGGTTTTTGACCAAAAAAAAAAGAAACCACAAAAAGTATACAGTTTAAAAATACAAATAAGAAAGATACAGAAATATAGAAAAAGTAGAATGTGAGAGAAAAAAAATCCACAGTTTCAAGAAGTAAAGGAATGCTTATGAAGAAGGGAGAACAAGATGTTCTTCAACTCAGAATCAGCAAATCCACATAAGGGGAGGAAGTCAAGAAGACAGTTAAAAAAAACCCCATATCCCATAGCATGAATGAGAGGAAAAGACATTTGTATTTCAGAAAGATAATAAGCACCTGATGAACCCATCACAGGGCTTAGGAAACCCACTAACTTATACTGTTTTCTAGTAAAAATGTAGGGCAATTTTATTATTTTTTTATTCTTTTAGGGCTGCATGGTCACCTAAAAAGCACATTCTTGAAATGAAGCCATAAAATCTACACAAAAACATATTTAATTTCCTTTTTAAATTCATGGCTGTAGCATGCATACTGAAGTTAAAACAGACTAATAAAAATCAACCAGCAACCACAACCTGCCTTTGATTAGAAGAGTCAACGAAAAAAGTTCAGAGTACCATCTGATCACTACACACAATATCTACAGTCTAGCAAATCTTAGGGAATATTTTTCAAATACCGTTTTTGTAAACTCAACTGTTTTCAGTTGCTCCTAGCAAAACAAAGCAACACATATAAAACCAGCTGCATAAGACAGGGGTTGCCAGAGTTTTGATCTTGCAATACCACCTACTAAATGGGCAATAAGTAGAGACCACACAACAAGGTTCAGGTCAGGGGCAATGATAAGCCCCACACAGGGCAATCTCTTTCCCTTTTTAAACAGATTGGTTCTTGTCTCAGTTCTGCAGGATTGTTGATATGATTTGATGGCCCCTTTTCCACAACCTTTAAAAATGCTTATTTGCACAGGGACACACTCCTAGAATGACTTTCCACTGAAGAGCAGAATAACAAGAAGTCTGTAAGAGCTATTATTAATAGAGTGCTCTGGGGTCTTGCTGTGCTAGAGGCTCTGCAAGATCAAGCAATTCAGCATCTTGATTTGCTGAGAGTTCTATACTTCAGTATCTGAATTTTCAGATTAGTTCTGGCACGGGACAAATAAAGCCAGCAACCACTGCAGTCTTGATAATCAGTTACTTTTGTTGATGGTAAGCACGAATAAGGAGTGCCTTTGCAGATCGCATACGAGAGTCATACAGGCTGCAGGTGGTCTACTAACAGTGTTTATGGACTGCCAGTTAAGACCTAGGTCTTATATCTGCATTTTCCATGCCTACAATCTGACTCTGAACTGCAGCCAGCCTAGATGATATATGCATAAGACTGTTTCTTACTTCTGAAACCTACACGCTTTATGGGGAACCAAATTACAGTTCTAGCTTACATAGCTTAGCTTCATTGGATTTCCTTTAATCCTNAGGCTTCATATGGACCATTATAAATTGGTTGGTTTTGTTTTTGGTTTTTTTCTTGTGGGGGTGTGTGCGTGTGTGTGTGAGAAACACAAAGGAACCCAAGAATCTTTTATAGTAAAATAGTAAATATAGGGGAAAGGTCGGGCAGTATAATTTATTCCTTCTTACAGCAGGGCCAATCCCATTTACCTCAGTGCCACTGGTTATCTTCTCTAATTATTTTATTAATATTTTGGCTAAAACTCAGAAATTTCAATTTTTTTAAGTTTACTCAACTAGCTAAACAAACCTAAAAATCACAACTTATTAGAACAGTCTCTTTTCTTAAGCCTTCAGTTCAGAACTAAAGCTAAAAAAAGCTAACAAGTCTCATAAGTTGAATACGGTTAATGAAGATGATAAAATTTCAGAGTTTGGGTTAAGAAAATAAATCAGCTTCAAGCCAACCCTGAACTCTAGCTTGATATACATCTCGCTTTGTGTCACAACTGCATAAATAAAACAATGAAAAAAATTTACAAATTCAACAGTAAAAATAAGTCCTTATGAAACACGTTTTTTTTTTTAAACTTAAAACCAAAACACATTGAAAACTTAATAGATTTGTTACACCCTTTGCAACAATAAGTCTTACATGAATAGTGTTAAATTTAATCCTCTCATCATCCTTCTTGCAAGGAAATTCCTACCCCACCTCAAACCAAAACTAAGAGAAGACGAAACCACACAACTTGACCAAGGTCACAAAGTATAGACTTGTTGGTATCCAAGATAGCTCATGCAACAAAAAGGGAACTGAGTCTTAATATATGCCATGGCTAAATTTGCATCATATTCTGCAGTTAAAGATGCTTTAAATCAAGAGCTTTGCTACAATTTTTCAGAAGGACAGACTCTTTTGCTCTGTCACCATGGATTTCTAAATGCGTCATGAGATTTTAAGTCTCCTGATAGCTTAAGAGGATTTGGGACACAATCAATAATAGAAAACGATAGAAAAATATCAGGTATGAAATTAAAATTCTAATTTGGTCCAATTTTAACTTTAGAGAAAATATATTTAATTTTTGCATATGTTTTATTTAGAACTGTTAGTATAATGGAGCTTCCAAAAATTTGCACCGTGTTCTTTGTCTTGCACTTAAAAAAACCCGGAACTTTGTAGCAGCAAATAACATTTTACTAACTAGCATAACAAACTTGGTGGGGCTTTTTTCATCCATCGTTATGAATGTATTCTAATTATTTTAAAAATCAATTACTTTTGCTGTTTAGTATTATTTGGATTTAGTGGTACAATGTAGCTATTCAACTATTTACAGTACTGTTAATAAAGGACTATGCAGTTTTAATTTTACTCTTTCAACCTCTCCCTTGTATTATGTATTCTTTACATAAATACACGACTGCTTTATTTTAGTTCCAGTATTGTCATTTCCTACAATACTATTTTGGTCATGATTTCTGGTGCTTTTCTTTGTACCCCAAATGTTAGAATCATGCATGATTTTGCTTCTTAAACAATATTCTTGTCCTCAGTGTTACAGAGGAAACTTGAAAAGTTCAAGCAAATCATCAGCTTATGGAAGCTCAAAGACAAAAAAAGAAGTAAAATTTAATATTGCATTATTTTCTCAAATATGATACCTCTAAGGCACTTACGCTTTTTTAAGAACCAGATTCTTCCTTGTGAATAGGTTTTGAAATAATGTAACTTTTACCAAACTAAAAGCATAATTAAATGCTTTTGATAAATCATACAATTAACCCAGAACAGTGCCTCACTTCAACACAAAAATTGTCCTTTTCCTCCGTTTTTTGCATATATCACAGTTACTCTCCCCCTTAAAAGCTATGAAAAATATTTTTCTTCAGTAAAATAGTTTCTATCTCACATCATACTTGCCTCTTTCACAGGAAGATTTATGCTCTTTCTAAACAACTTCGAAAAAAAACGTAGGAAACTTTCTGTGAATCCTGAACTACAACCTTAAAACAACACTGAGAAGTACACCACCATACCAGGAGCACTGTAAAGCACAATTACTTCACAGGAAGGAAACAGGAAATATAGATTGTGGAGGGAAAAAAGTAAAAAAGGAAGATGTTCATAAGAGCTTTTCTATAGCACATGCTTTCCCTCAATGTTGATAAATTTAATTTTTTACTGTTTCTTAACTTCATCCTCCAGAGGACAAGTCCCTTTGAGTAACTGAATCATTGTAGTTGAAACCACATTATGAACTAATGACCTCTGAAGCATTTTTTGAAGTCTTACTCTCTCTTTTTTTTTTTTTTATGGGAACTGGTAACACTGAAAGAGTCTTGCAAATAATTTTGAAGTGATTTTTTGACAAAAGAAGAAATTGCTTCACAGACTTATGACACAGTATCCACAGTAACTGATGATGTGGCGCAAAACTTTCTTTTTTTTTTACTGGCAAATCAGAAGAGGGGCTAAGGCTGTTATTTTGCTTTGCCTTCCAACAAGGCTCCTCACCACAAAATATGGCTTAGAGAGATCTTTTGTTCCTCCAGCTGTGTTAGGCTATTTCTCAGATGATTTCACCAGCACAATAACTTGCTGCCCTCTACAACTTGAGCTTCACAGACTTCCAAAGAGTAAGTTTTCTTGGCAAACAGGAATAAAATGAACCAATTGTGTTATTTTTTGCAGTTGAGTGATTCATGCATGTTATATAATTTTGTTTTCAGCTAGTAAACTGTGTACAAATACAGTTATACTAAGCTTTGAATTTATTACAGATGGTAGAGAATCACGCTTTTTAAATGTTCTGTTTTCTTTCAACTTTGTAAAGTATGCAGTTCATCATATCTGCATCTGTTGCGCTTCCTGCATTATCAAGTTTCACTTGACATGATTCTTCATTTTAAAGCTAGTTAAGTTCTTAGATTTTTTTTGATGCAGAATTGTTAGTACCTCAGTGCTTTGAGACGTGACCTGCAAGACTGGCATGACAGTTACTATTCTACCAAAAATGCACTCAGCTACAGCCAAGGTATAAAAAAATTCCCCCCAAATACCAGCTCCTCTCTCTCCATAAAATCAGTGAGAGACTGGTACCTATTACTTATCATTCCATCTCAAGCGATGATCCTTCTCTTCACATTGTCTGCATGGCAAGTGGATCAATGGGATGAAGGCCTAAGTAAGTTTTTTCCTTAAACTTACAGGAGTTTCCTGAGTTGTTCCTCCTGGTTTCTCAGGACTACTGTGGCACTGAGAACCATCATTATTAACTGGAACTTTTGTGACACCTAGTAGAAGTGCTGAGAGAATAGAGGTGAAGCAAAAGTTCGGGACTGAAACAGAGAGGGAGTAACAGGAATCAAAAGGAAACCAAGAACATATTTCTGCCATTTACTCAGATTAGCTCAGACATCTGATGATGCTGTAGAGATATATGGAGACCCTGGCTTCGCTGAGGACCTACCTACAGGGAGGTTCCAAACAACTGACTCCATCCAAACCTGGTTTTAAGATTTTTAACCTGTTATGAAACTTGATCAAAGGAGCATTCAAATACAAAGTTAAAAATGCAAACTAGACAATACCACAAATAATTTCACCTAGGCATTGTCACACACAAGCTGTGTGCAACCCAGGAAGAATACAGGAGGTATTAAATTGATTGTTACTACTTTTTTCCTTAGGATTCTCTCTCTCATTCAATTCATAGACTACATCATGCATTAGGAAATAATGACCACTATGAAGCATAGGAAATTAACATTTGTAAGTCTCATCTCCCTTGTTATCAATTAATTGTCTTGTAAAAAAATATTGAGATCATCAAGAAAAAGAGACCCCTGATTAAGAAACATGAATGTCATTATAAAAAAGTCTGAGAATATCTGCTTTCCTCCGCCTCAGGGTTCCCACACTATACTGAGCAAAGTCTCTTAAAACTTTTCATGATTTATTTGCTTTGACCTGCAATGTTACATTTCGACTCATCTGTTGTTTAAGTTGAACAGCTTGACATGATTCACAACTCTAATTCTGCCAAGTAATAGGGCTCCTCTGACTGCATAAAGTGCTTTAAAATGTTAGTCTGGCTTTGAGCATCAGAAATTCGACACGCAAAATTATTTGTTTTTCACAACATCAGTATTTCACCTCAGAAGGGCACTTTGAAGGTAAATTAGTTCATGTCTATAAAGAACATATTATTACATACGCCTAGGAAGACTATAAAGAAAAGTTTTTATCAATGAAGATTTTACATGATGTGCAGTACACAATGGTTGAATTGTATTTGATTTAATTAAATTATGGGAACAGAAAAATTAAGTTTTTATCATCATTAATGCATTGTACTGTCAGCCATGTTTTGCAGAAAATAATAGAAAACCAACATAAAATGCCACAGAACATGCAATCACTAATGCCATGTAAATTTCTATTTTACATAAAATACAGTATTTTACAATGGATTAGAGAGTAATCTATTTCACTGTTCTATTTATAGAAACAATCCTGCACTTACCTCACCTTAGCTGAGAATATATATTTTTAACAAAAATAACTTTGTTTAAAAACAAGGACAAGAGACACAAGCCATGGCTTGGACGCTTAGCAAGACTGGCAAATTTCTTCATATGGAGTGTAGTACAACACTAACTTGGGTTATTTAGAGCGGTGCTGGAATTCCACCCTTGAAGATTTTCAGGGATCACACAAATTCTAGACTGATCTAATCTACTGTTGGAGATGGAAAGAGTTGGAGGACCAGGCTAGACAACATGATTGCCAAAAGTCCCTTCCAAACAACACTTCTATGATTCTGTGATATTGACCACACACCATTTGTGCAGGGCAAGTTAATAGTGAGAATAACTAATATATTTGCAAAAGAAGTTTTCATCCTGACAGAGTTTAATAAGGCTATCTACGTTTTTCCAAATGTCTGAGAAAGAAATGTTGCTTGGGAATGCCATCTGCACTCTTTTAAAACTGCCTTGTAAGGCTGATGCGTAACCTATTACACTCGAAAGAACGCAACACCTTAGATGTCTAAGACAAACCCCAGACTATACCACTTTATGTAAAAAGTCCTTTCAGAACTTCTCTGTAATAAATTAAAGTGGGAAAGGAATGGAGACTGGGACTTTTTTCTACTCCCAACTGTTACGGTATCCTTCTGTAACAGGGACAGCACAGGTAGAAAGCTGTTCCTTATCTGAAGTCAGACAAGAAAACTTATGTTTACTTCAAGGACAGTGAAGACAGATGAAAACTTGTTTTTGCTAATAATGCCAATGACTTTGTTGCCAAAAAAATCAATTATTTACTTAATTTTATATTGCTTCTTCTTAAAACTGAAACTTACATGTGATTTGCTTTATGTCTACCTAATAAACTAATTTTTCTTTCTCATAAAAGGGATACAAGTTATAAATTTCAGTATGAGGATTCTGAGCCAGCTATCAATCATTCACCTCCTCTGGGCCGCTATGGTTTTTTGTCAATATGAAGACTATGATTTTGAGGATGAATATGATGAGGAACCAAATCATCAACATCCGTATTATTTTAATCCCAATACACAAGCTGAAGTTCCCCGCTTTCCTTTTCCAGTTGAATGCGCCAGAGAATGCTTTTGTCCACCAGCTTTTCCGTTATCAATGTACTGCGATCATCGTAAACTTAAGACAATACCAAATATCCCTAGTCACGTCCAACAACTTTATCTGCAAAACAATGATATTGAAGCTGTGCCTGCAGGACCATTCACTAATGTTACCTTCTTAAGAGAAATTAACCTCAGCCACAACAAAATTAAATTTCATATGATTGACCATGGTGTTTTTGCCAAACTTTCAAACTTAGTGCAACTTCATTTACAACATAATGAATTAGAAGAATTTCCATTCCCACTCCCCAGCTCTCTAGAGGGACTCCTCCTTGGTTTCAATAAGATTTCTCAGTTATCCGGAAATGCATTGGAAGGATTACCTAACATAACCATGCTTGATCTTTGCAATAATTTTCTTGACGACTCAGTACTCAAAGGAAAACCATTTTCAAACATGAAAAATTTAATGCAGCTCAACTTGTGCAACAACAAATTACGGACTATGCCTCCTGATCTACCATCATCACTTATGTATCTTTCTCTTGAAAATAACTCAATTTCTTATATTCCAGAAAACTATTTCAACAGACTTCCAAAAATCATTGCCCTAAGAATGTCCCACAATAACCTGCAGAACATTCCACACAACACTTTTAATCTACCTAACCTTCTAGAACTTAATCTTGGACATAACAAATTGAAACAAGTATTCTATATTCCAAGAAGTTTGCAGCATTTGTATATTGAAGACAATGACATTGAAAGTATGTCGATGGTTGTAATTCTTTAAAAGCAAAAAACTTAGTGGATTTTGGCATTGGTTGTGGGAGGGGGTGAGTTTGGCATACCTTCCATCCAGAATTAAGAACTTTTAGCCCAAATCAAAAACATCTCTTTTGTTGCGTCCTTGGTTTTGAGGACCTGCCACCCTACAGCTTCTCCGTTGACATGTACAAACATGTCAGCTGAGCAGTCATCTAAATTTGCATGTTGTTCAAATTTGCATGTTGTTCTCATGTCCTTTGCAGAGAGGTGAGCTTGAGCTCTTAGCGTTCTGAGCTCACCAGTTAATGTGGCACTGACCCAGATTTCATACACACTGTACTCCCCAGGAGCAAATGTAGCTTTTGATCTGCTTACAGTGCAGGAAGAATATCATCTCATCTTCTTCAAGGTGCAGTGTAAACACATCCTCAGTTAGGTTGAGACCAAACTGGTGAAATTAGAAAATATTTTATTTTTGCACCTTACCCCTAATTTGCAATTTTTTGGTGAAAGTTAATAACCAGTTTTTCATCTAATAAGCTAAAACTTTTTTGAAAATTGCTTCTCATTAGACAATTGATAAAAACATACAGAGGAAAGGAATTATGAAAATATTCCGTTCACATAAAATAGTAATTACAAAGTGTAGTGTGGTCATATTTATTTTTTTCTTTACCCCACAACCTTATACTTTGCAAACCCCAAAATTGAAATCACTGTCATTTACAAAACCAATTTAAAACACAGGGAAGGATTATAGTAATAGTGTGAATTGTAAAAATATTTTCCGTTTTAAATTTCAAAACATAAGTTTCACTTTCACAGTATGTCTTAAATATAACTATTTTCTGTATTTTAATTAATATTTTTCTATCTCTTACAGCCATAAATGTTACTTTGATGTGTCCATCTATTGATCCAATGAACACTAACCAATTAACCTACATACGGGTGGACCAAAATAAGCTTACGATTCCAATAAGCACATATGCATTCTTTTGCTTCCCTCACATTCGAACCATTTATTATGGTGAACAAAATGTTAATGTCAACAAGTCAACTCAGCTAAGAACACCAGTGTTTCGACGATTTTTAACACCAGAAGAATATGATGAAGCAGAAGACAATCATGAAACACATGACCACGAAACTGAAGAAGATCATGAAGGAGAAGACAACTACTTCCATCCTTACTTTTAGTGAAGTAATCATTGTTAATGAATACACATGGAAACTTTTCCTTAGCTGTAGGATATTCATATCCATTTGGATAGTTTCGGATATTTAAGCTACTTCTATAAAGTGGAGATAGGATTTTAGTGTTGATAAACGTCTTAATACGGATGTAGTAAAAAACATAACACTAGGAGCAAAGCGCACTCACCTCAGCATTAGATAGCAGTCTGATACATAACCTGGGTTGATGATGCCCATCCATCCTTGGGTGGACAGCCTAAGCTGAAGAAAATTGACCTGAAAAAGCTTCTATGTTCTAAAGGGATCCAACTCGCAAAATGACCAAAATACAAATCAACATCCTGCTCAATAGGAACAAGTGGATAAGGCCAAAAATCTACCCAGCTATATATCCTACTGCTGACAGCAGTAGAAAATAGGCACACTAGAGAAAAGTAGGGTAAGAACACAAAAGTACTTCCACAAGGTTCCTCCACAGCTACCAGAAATACAGATGTTTCTTCTTCCAATTTGTAATTGGACAGGAAAATCACAAACTTTGAGTTTCATATCTTCCTTATATCATGTTTGCAGCGTCCTGCCAAGCTGTCTTATAATATTTACTTCTCAGCTTGTACCTCAACTATCACAACTCCTTCAAATGAGATTTTAGTTGATTACTAACATAGGCTAGAAACGACCTTTCATTAAAGGTCTTAGGAACCAGGGAAAAGGATGTGCATTAATAAAACCAAACAATTAAGTACCTACATTTTACCCGTGCTTTAGTCCATACTATTTTAGAAGGTACCTAAAAATGTAATGTAACCTTTTTATTACAATTGTTTATCAGGTAGAACAGGTAGAAATAGTAGCATTCAATTTTTTTAAAGTTATTAATTTAGACTATCCCTCTGCATAGCTAATACCAATTAGCTATATTCTGCTTCAAAGTAGAACAAAAATTGCTTTAAGCAATCTAAAGAAAAGTACCACATACTGTTTGAGCTACGCAAAGTTTTTTATTATGTCTTATGCCTAGAAACAGATCCAAATAACTACAGAGTAAGATAATACTATTGGCTACTTTATGGCTTTTGGTTTATTAAATTATTTATTTTTCAGCACTTTTTTCCTGATAAATCTTTGTTAGCAGATGAGGAAGAACTGCCATTTGCAACAAGAAAAATGAATGAATACAAGAAATAGATCCATACATCATACTACCAATTTTACATTACACTTTAAGTGTGGAAAACTAAAAAGGCTATATAAAATTATGCAAGCAAATTTGTACTAGAATTTCTAAAAAGTTTCAGACAGGTTTGTTTTTTTCTCTTACAATTTCAGTTATTTTTGAAGCCCATATTAGTATATTTTGATTTCTGACACAACAACTAAAATATTAAAAAAACTGAAACACTTCATGATACTTTTTTAATGAAGAGAAATGCCTCATAAGCGCATGAATATAACCTTTAAGAACATAGCCTTTAAGAACAACTGGTTGTAAAAATTTGGGGATACAAAATTTATTCTATCATTATTAAGTTGTGGGTCTTAGGCCAACTAACTCAAGAAATCTGTTCTTCCTCTCCTTCCCCTTGTTCGTATCTACTTTCTGATATAATATTAATAGCAAAATATTTTGTGGTCGCCCCACAAATTTACAGCACATCAGAATTTATCTTCCTCTTTTCTTTTTAGAAAAAATTTTATTAACATTTATCAAACCCAAGTACCTCTAGCTTTATGAAGGAGAAATATATGTATGTATTCATTACTTTATTTAAATACTCTTATCAAAAATGTATGTACATTATATACACACACATTTAAAGATAAGTATCTATAACTTTATAGCATTATTAATATAAAAATGTAGCATA
This sequence comes from Ibidorhyncha struthersii, assembly GCA_013398815.1. Lineage (NCBI taxonomy): Eukaryota > Metazoa > Chordata > Aves > Charadriiformes > Charadriidae > Ibidorhyncha > Ibidorhyncha struthersii. The sequence goes on along the minus strand of VZSZ01009302.1, from coordinate 58,850 downwards.
TTAACCGTCAGGAACTTTTAGCACTTTTAATCTACTTCAGATTTTAAGTGAGTAGCACACAAAATACAACTGTAAATTAATATAAGCTTTTCTGAAAGACTTGCTCAGCTTTAAAAAAGAACACTATTCAAATATAGGATGAGTAATATATCTTTTATCCCAAACTTTCTGCTTTTTAAAAACATTTATGAAGCAAAGCTTCGGTTTAAAGTAGAATTAAAGATATTGACTTCGTAGCAACTAGTTATATACATTTCTTAAAGTTTAAATATAAGTCAAACTGATTATTGAAAACTTTAGAGCTGTCTTAGTACATTAAACTCAGTCAGATGGAACATGAGAATTGTACTACAAGCAGAACAATCATAACTCACTTTCTATTCAATTAATATTATCGCATCTTATCTGTGGCAAATACAGTGCTACTCAAAGATTTTAGGGTGGTCAGGGCACTAAAGACTTGCTAGCCTTATGTCTGTATGAGAGAAATAAGAAGTTATAATAACGTACAGAATTTATGGATACCTAAATACCATTTGCTCTGGTAAGACTGGGCATGGCTTCTGCGAAAGCCATGATGTTTTCACCTTGCAAATCTCTTGGAGTTTTCTGAAGGACTCATGGAGGATGTGGAAAAGGGAGATCCTGGTCCAAACAGCTTACAAAAATTTAAGAGCGGTTTTTAAGGAAACTAAGCTGCCATGGATTAAGAGGTGACAGCACAGACCAATTCAAATAAAATACAAGAAACAGCACGAGAATAAGTGATCAGTTCTTGCTGTGGAGGGAGCCCACTGGTGGGAGTTTTGCAAAGGGCCTGTGCGGGAATTTATTCAATTCAATATACTTGCAAAGAGAGACAAATCAGGCTCAGAAGTGAGATGAGAACAAAGACTGCTAAGCACCAATGAAGACTGCAAAAGGACCTCAGCGTCCTAAAATAGCCAATGAAATTCAACATTGTTTAATGAAAAGTGATATCCATGGAAAACATGATATTAGCTTCACATAAGAACTCACGGAGCATGACCTCACCACCAGCACCACTGAGGAGCAAGACTTTGAAGTAGTAACAGGCAGTTCAATGAAAACACTGGCTTAGTATCCAGTAGCAGTAAAAAGGAAATTTAAATGTAGAGAGTAACTAGGGAGAGGAGAAAACAAGAGACATCACAATGCCTCTATAAATCCAGGCCTCACCCAGACATTAAACACACTATTGATTTCCGAGCCCTTCAGGTAGCTATATTCTCTACATATGGCATAATTAGAAAAGGATCGGAAAAAGGTAATAAGGTCAAAAGTAAGGAGTGGGTTCTATATAAGCAACAGGAAGTAGGCTAGAACTCACCAGTTCAGAAAAGAGATGATGAAGGGGAGATATAGGAGATACTCACAAAATTATGAGTTGCATAGACAGCATGGGTCCAAGGATCAACTGCTCCAGTAGAAGAACAAGGAGCCATCAAATGAAGCTAGTATGTACCAGGTAAAAACTAAACCAACAAAAGTTTGTAAGCAATGCGTAGTCAGCCCATTAAACCATATGCCTGAGAACACAGTGGCTGCACCAGCAATTTTATACGTGGTTTCAAGGGAAGACTAGATAAGTAATTGTATTTCTTGGAAGAAATCCATAATAGGTTGTTAAACAGACAAAGCAGAGTAGGTACAAAAGTGTTGAGCTGAAAATAGCTGGTGAATGGAAGAGACAGGATGAGACAAGATTCATACATATGCTTGTCCTATTCTCAGTTTTCCCAAAGCATCTGCTTATGGCCATTGTTGGAGACAGGATATTGCACACTAACCTTTATTTTGAATTCCACACCCAGTTCTATGTTCTCACTATCCCGGGCTATGGTAGCATGCTGGTGTTGCTCTTCACAACTAGTAAATGCTTATTGCCTTGATGTAGCTGAATTTTAAACTTATTTTTTTAAGCACTACCAGCTATGCCAAGGCATATTCTAGCTCATTAAATTTGGCAACAGCATGTCTACAATGCTCCATGTTGCAGTGTTCTGTAGCAGACAGACACCCATATTGACTCAGGTCCACAAAGCAGCCTAGCCATGTAAGTGTGGAGCTCTGTATAAACTAAATTATACCAATACATAACTACACAGATTTTGGTAGGAAAACATATTTGCCCCATGTTTGCTCTGGTATTTATTTTCAGAATATTATATAGTCTTTTTGAGCACGGAATAGATTCATAAACGAAGAACTAAACATGTATTAAAATGCTTCTTATTTTAATCAGCAACAGCAAAACCTAACAAGTATCAAACAGCTTAATTAGTTTATCTATAGCATAGTCAGTACATACAGAAACAAAGCCTGATGTGGTTTACAACAGTGTCTACATCAGCAATTATGCTGAAGCGCTGGGGTGGATCAGTAGAGCAAAATACTTGTGATGAGGCCATGAGACTCATTCTCTGTTTTCTGAGGGAGGGGAGCTTTACTTCAGACTAGCCCTGGCCACTAATTAAAATCCATTAGCAGCTGCAGCACATCAGGTGCACCCCTGAATACATACATCTTTTGGTTTGTTGCATCCAAAAAAGAATAGTCCACATACTTCAAAGAGTGCTGTGATGTGAAACAAAGTGGAGTAAGTTGGGGTTATCAGGAGATTCACTTCAAAAATGCACTCCTAATCCTAACTAAAACACTGACAAACATAACACAGCAACTGAGAAAAATGAAATCTCGGTTCTACTTTCAGCTTTGGACAGACTATTCTGAAAAAACATGTTTTCCAAGTCTTATCTAAAGATAAACAAGGATGCAACCTTCTTGAACTGTAAGCTACTTATTATCAGCATCACCCAGAGTGTATAATAATTAGCAAGGTTGGATTAGAGCACTGTAGAACATTTTGATACCCATGTAAATCTATCGCGGAAGAGCCTCACACATTTCTGGAAAACCTTCGGTTCTGACTAAACTTTAATCCACAAAATTAAAGCTCTCAAAACTACAACAGAAATGACAGATTATTTTTTTTTCCCACAAAATCTATACCATGAGAGGTTACTGTAAAACAATTAGAGAAATAACAATAGCTTAATCCAACTGTCTACATTTCTTCTTTTAATCTGTCCATCTACATTTCTTCCTTTAGCTTCAAAACAGTGGGAATATATTTTGCTTTTTTCATTTTTTATTGTTGTTGGTATTTAATACTTATAAGGCTTACTTTTTGAGATATTTACTTCAGTATTCTGATAATAAAAGTTACATAGATTAGGAAAGAAACTCCTTTACAGAAAACAGATGGTTTACATTTCAAGTTTTCTGACTTCTTTTAACATATTCACATTCCACTGTTACAGTAAGAATCAATTTCCTTCTTTGTTTCCCAACTTGATCATTGCAAGCAATAAACATAGGCATTTCCTATCTGAAAAAAAGGAAAGAACATACTATTTTTTAACAAAACACATATACACCAGAAAGAGATTTCACAATCATTTTCCAATACTACTGCAAGAGCATGAACTTTTCAGCTATAAACCAAATTATGTATACGTTGTTGGAAGTTACAGAACTCTACAAATATACACATTTATTATTTCATGTTTTAAACTATTTTGTCCAAAATTTACACTTCTAACCAGCTAATTAATTTAAAGGGAAAATAAATAATACCTTAATTCATAATTCATTGCATAAATTCATCATCTGGGGGGGGATATCAACAATCCCCTACTATAAAGCACAACAAAAGGAAAAAAAAATAGATAAATATGAAGATTAGCCATAAATTCAGAGAGTGAAGTAGATGCTATGAATAACATAAGCGATAGATAACAGAAACATAGAAGTAAAATACATATAAGGCCAATAAGTCTTGGAGCCCTGACTCTAGTCTCCCTGTAGACATAATAATGGCTCTCAACGAATGATGATATCATTATAAAGAAGTAATGTCAATTCAGGAAGGAATTCTAAGCAATTTTAATAAATTGAGGTAGGTTGGCTTTTGATTCAGGGTATAACTGATTACATATAGGGAAAGTTCAAGAGAACATATGTTCAACAGAAGGGTCAGGGTAAATAGCAGACAGTACTATTACTCCGGTTACCATTTGTATTTGTTAACTGTAGTTTGATTTGTTTACTATTGTGCATCTTTTTTAAAGTGTGCTGTATTCATTTATAACACAGTAACTGATACAAAAAGTCTATTTCTTTTCCAGAAATGCAAGGAATAAGGGCAATGTCTTCAGCTTTAAAAAATTCTGATTATAAATCAGAAACATATGGAAGGATGTTCATACAATCACTAGGTCATTTTGCAGCTGTTTCTATTTTGCAGCTGGTGGCCCTAACAGTGACCTAAACTTAATCTAATTCACCAAGCCTTGGAAATAGTTGCAACTTTTAATAAAAATACTGGAGGTGTTTAATCATAACTATTTCATACCTGGTACTTTTTTGGTCATTCTGAATCTTTAGGAATGTTCTAAGTTTTCTCTGTAAGACATGATGACCATTTACTTTGCATATAATACTACCTCTGAACCTTCCTCCATCCCTCAAGGATGCTGAATTGGAATATACTTTGCTTAATATTACACAACAACTCTTGTGTAGTATGTCCTTCAATCCAATTGCCATGCATTGCTCAAGAACAAACTAGGACACTGTGCTCTCCCTTTTGGGTACTCCAGCTTTCCGTTTCCAGAATAAATGCAGCCCCAGCATAAGCACAGACATTAAACTGCCGTAAAACTATTTTTATACCCCTGTATCAAGATCTCAACAAAAAGCAGAATGGGATGCAGGAATTACACAGAAGTTTCATATCACACATACGTGCAGTAATCAAAACATGCAGCTGTACCACCGAAGAGACAAAAAGTTTTAGAAGGTAAAATTAATCAGGCCATACAAACAGTCAAGCAGAAAAGCTCTGTATTTTAGAAAAAGAAAATTACGTAGAGAACAATTCAGAACACTTAAGTCATTTATATTTTAGGTTAAAAAAAAGAAGAAAATAAAAAGACAAACACTTAGTTCAGTTTTAGCATCACTTCATGACTTTGTTCTCTAAGAGTAAATCTATATTTCACTGCTTGCAGATTATTTTGTACATTATCAGGCTCGTTCAATAACTACCTTTTACTCTATAAAGCCTTTTCTATTATAATTATTCCAATACAGAGCAGCTGGTCAACACTGTAAAGTGTTTAATCACACTTCATACAAAAGATATGCTAAGGAATATTGAACATGTTACCTTTCATATGGAGCAAAAAATCACATACAAAAGAAAATTCAGCATTGTGTCTAGGTCTATAAATGCCCAGAAGTCTTTAAAGGCTTTCCTAATTTGTCCCCATCTCTTTCTGTCACAGACACATTTCTGCCCAAGAGAAGACACTAATTTTTGAGCATTATGTATAATTGATTCCCAATGTTCATCAGGCATGAAGAAGCTAAGCAATAATCCATACTTCTTTCTCCCAAGAATGCTTAAAAACAATAAAGCCCAGAAACGACAGAAATTGCCAATATTGTCCTTTAGAGACTATGATACAAGATGAAAGCCAAGGTCTTTAAGCAGCTGCAAAAATACACTTTCTTTGCCTAAATATAGAACAAACCTGAGTATTCAAAAATTAAAAAATTCTCAGGTCTGGTTTATTTCGTAAGGAATATCTTAATAGCAATCTTATTAGACCCTCCCAAGTGCTGCCCCATAGCCCTTTTAACCCATGCACCCCAGAGATAAGGCCCCTTCCCCACTGCCCTTTTTTCTTCTTTAAAATGCCTAACATTTCAGGTGAAATAAGCTTGTGGGGAAAGTCAGTCAATGAAAACGAGGTATCATGGGTTAAAAAAAAAAAAAAAGGCACACCTGACAAATCAGAAAGCATACCATAAACACAACACTAAGGCCCTCTTCAAAAACTGGAGCTCAATTAGTTAACAGAGCTTGTTTAGGTTTTCAGAAAAGAAAGCACTTTCTAAGTATATAGATCCTTGTAACTGGAATCCAAAAAACAGGTACCTATATATCAAACTTCTAAGCACTAACAATGCCTAGATAGAAAGCACTCTCTGCTTGCCACGGTGAATACCTCTGGTTACCTTCCCTATTGCCAATGCATACGAACCACACTTTTCATTTCAGATGACTTGCCAACAGAAACAACACTATCCTTCCTTGTTTGCAGCCACTTGTACCATCCCCTTCCTTGAGCTGACACAGGCACCTGTCACACATTTGGATACGAAGTTTTTATTTGAAATTATTTGCTACTACTTTATTTCCACCTGGCACAAGGGATGACAAGCAGACAAAATACGGGACAGGACTACTACTTTATTTGGCACTGACAGTTTAAAGTGACAGTAAAACTATACTATAAAGTAAACCTTGATGACATCATGCCAAAGTAATTACTTAACATATCACTGTTCAAGTGTATTCCTAAGTAAGTGTTCATGAGTTTCTTCTAAGTGCTTGGATAACAACAGTGAATACACACATTACACAACGTTTCTGTGGTTAGCTGAAATCTCGTGACCCCGATGAACACAGTCTTTTGACATCTGCAGAAGCTGTTACTAAAGTCTTCCAACGTTACAAAGCCTCTTCTCCTCTTGCAGATCAAAGCAAGTTAGAGTTTTCTTGTATGAAGGCTTCCTAAATTTTCAAGGTCTCATTTATCTAGTAATTTTCCCTCATTTTTAAAAATTGTCATATATAAGGAAAAAAACTAAGCTATTCCCAGGATATTCCATGTACATAGCTGTGAAATCTAGGATTTCAGTACTAACAAAATAAATTCTCATATGAATATAACAAATGTATTTAATATTTTATAACATGCTTTCAGCTTTGATACTTAATACTTTTCCCTTAGAACATTTATCCTTTGATTACATTCAAGCACTGGAAAAACTTGGATGCCCCAGAGCCAGATGAAATCTTAATGTGGATGTTTGGCAGGGGCATAAGCAGTTGGAAAGAGATAAGTACAAAGCAGAGCTGCTGTCATGACTTCTGAAGCATGCATGAAACTGTGAGGGATGGTAAGATGGTATTGACACTGCAACTTTTTTTGTCCCTTCCTCAGCAAATCCACCCTTTGTATCACACACAGGACTTCGGACTGAAAGTTCCTATGTACTGCAGCAGAAAACACCTTAACAACCCAGCCATTTCAAAACTTTTCTTGTTCATACTGTTCAGCAGAACAGCAACCAATGTAATTCAGAGTCCAATTTCCATTATTATTAAGCCTCTTCCCTTTACATTTCAGTTATATACTTACAGCAAAATCATTATCCTAGAGCAAGCCCCAAGTCCAAACTATGACATTGTTTAATTTGCATATGAGCTAAACGAAAAACTTTTTTACAAAAGCCTAATGAGTTCAGAAAGTGTTAACTGATTATAAACTGGAAAAAAGTTTAGAGAACAAATGGCCGTAGCCACTCTACAATTTGCAGATTTACTGCAGACATCTGGTTTCTAAACAAGGCAGCACTTGCAAGAAAACGTAACCAAATAGGTCGACTGTTTATCCCCAACATTACTCTAGCTGACAGTGCTATCTAAAAAAAAAACCAAACAAAAAGGAATGACAATGAAAGAGAAATGTAAATTTGAATATATTCCCAATAGTTTTTATTGCTACATACCTTTTAAAGACTCAAAAAAGCTACTTTGTAAACTTTAAAGTTGGTCATCTGGCTCCCATTTGTACTAACTGCCAAAAATACATAAGGAAAAGGATGGGGGAAGAAGAAATGCATTAGAAATCCAGAAAACTGCTGCTTGCAGTTCACATGAAAATTCTACACCTCGATAGTGTTTACTAAGTTATCTATAGAACTGACACAGAACTTTACTCAAAACAAGTATTTATTGTGAAACCAATTTTTCAATAAATTGCCTAACAAGTCATTCAATGAAGCATTTAGGCATGAATTACTTGTCTGAAAGTCTCAACACACATACACAATTCTAAAAAGTATTTTTTGTTTCCAGAACTCTTCAGACTGAAAAGTTTCCATTTCATACTTAGGTGAAACTTCTCTAAACATATACAACTTGTAATGAAACATTTTATTACTCATAAAATGTGACTAATATGGTATACGTATGTTTTGGCTCTACCTCTGTCTCAGTCAGAAGGCAGCTGCTTTGTCTCTTAGCTAAACCATTAAACAAAATGGATAACACATGCCTTGTTATAGACCTCTAGTTTGCACAATTAATATCTGATTTACAGAAAAAGCCTTAGCACTTATAAAGAATAAAGCACCAGAAAGCAGAAGGCTACCATTTTAACAACTAATATCAAAAGTGGGATGAGCTAGACAGACTTCACATTTACAAATGTTATTCAAAGTACAACCCCCCTGCTCCAGGATATTACCTCTTACCCTAGGGAAAGAATGCTGGCAAAGCATTTTTTACCCCATGGAAAGCACTTTTAAGACTGTCAAACTTTGAAAGAGAATTCATTTCAACAATTTGGGTGCAATTCATAACTTTACTCTCTTATTAATCCACTTTAGGTTAACATCTAGATAAGGATATTTGGTTTTATGACAATCACAGAAGAACTTTGAATCTGCTGAAACGGTAGGTGGACTTTTTTCCTAAAAGTAGATTAACCTAAAGTTTAAATAAAACACTTAAATACAGTAAACAGGAAAAAAAATGCTCTGTAAATATTTTAAAAATTATTGCATGTGTATTTAAAATGTTTTAAAGATTATGTTTGCAGCCTCCTCCCCCTGCCCAGAAAAGTGTACAACCTGTAAAAACTCAGGAGGTTTTAAGTTACCTTCTCTTGTTTACTTTCAAATGTAAAGACAAAGAGATTATTGTTATAGGGCATTTAGGTTTGAAAATCATTATATTGACAACCAAGAAAAATGCATTTGTACCTCTCTTGTTTTAATTAGTTCAGCTACATATATGCCAAATGTTTCATAAAATGCTTTACAAAATCCTCTTGCTATTAACAAAAATAACACACTGGGAAACAAGCAAATTCAATTGAGACAATATTTTCCTTATTAGTTGGAAAACTTTGTTTATTATTTCCCAGTTTCTTTTCATTTTAAGACCAGTTTTTATAATGCTAGAGTCTAATTAAAGAATATCAAGAGTTAAAAGTTGTTCCATGTTCCTTATGCGTTAGAAACCCCTGCCAACTAGTCCTCTAGGCTTTAAATATTGTTTTGACGGATTGCATTTTCATTTCCAGTCACAAAGAAAGTATTCTCCATAGTCCACACACGAGCAGATCTGCACCAGCTCAGTGAAAGCCAGATACACTGTTCCATGCAAGAATGAAGACTTTGCAGACTACTTTTTTTTTGTTTGTGTTTGTACCTTTGGTAAATTCAGCACCACCTATACAGCAAGAATCACTCCAGTTTTATGAGTATGATACAGATGTTACCATGGGAAGCCTGATCCAACAAGATTATGAAATGCAATCCAAGGATATAAGAAAGGTATTTTATTTATATTATTAGTTTAATATTTGTAACTGCTAAGCATTATAGGAACAGGGTATTACATGCATGTATGCAAGCCTTATGGAAAAGTCTTATAATAATAGCAAAACATACAATGATTTCAGACATAGGGAAAGCCACAAATTAAAACCACAAAAATATTACCCTTGCTATAGTTTGAGAAACCTGCAAAAGACAGGCTTTCACAAATAAGACTAAAGCATCATTTTTAATTCTGCTGTAGTTATGCACCTACTGGTATGAGTTTCAAAAATGGGATATACTAGCATGCTAGCTCAACAGTTTGAGTAACATCGTATTAACACAGTAAGTTTGTTTAAAAATAAAGGAAGGTGATTTTATTTAGGATTTATATATCTATATCAAAGTAATACTTGAAACAGTACTTTTTATTGGACATAACCTGCCAGCATAAACCACAGTTTCTTTTCTGAGTCACCAAACTATCAAGTTTTTTGCCTTGTTTTTTTAGGGGTGGGTTGTCTGGGTTTTTTGCAACTCAAGAGTTTAGCAATCCTGAACTACTGTGGAACGTCCAAGTCCTGGGGTAGTCACCTACATTATTAACACTCTGAGAGCCTTAAAGGCAGCAATAAAGACTATACCTCATGGCACTCACCAGCACCCCCAGACGGTCAATTCTGAACTTTTTGGCTGTGTGCTCCACATACATGCTGGTTAAATTAAACAATTAAGCAGAAGACACAAAAACAGAAGAGAGTTAAATGAAGTGCAACCGCCACAGCTGACAGGGACAGTTAAAACCCTCATACCTCGGTTCAGACTGCCTCTGACAGGACCTAAATGATACACATCAAGAGAATAAGATACAACACTGATCAAGCAGAAAAACTAACAATGACTGCCCCAAGACTAGTTGCCAAGGAAAATACCACATATTCAAACAAAGCAGTAACAACAAAGTAATAATAAATTCAAGGAAGTTTTCGTTAATATTAAGTGTACTTGTTACAATAACTTTGATAAACAAGAAAAAGGACTACAGCAAAAGATAATTAGTATAAGTAAAAAAAATTGCAGCACATAAACAGAAATATCACGTCTGTATATCTTTTTCATATTTTCCCAATTCTACTGAAATTATAGCTTTCCACTGTTAGGCTAAAAACAGCAGCTACATATTTATATTAAAATATGTCTAAGCTATTTTTAAATCTGACGTTTGCCACAGTGATGAAGTAACATGTTTCATAAACCTATGAAAAAGAGACCATTTAAGTGACTCTTAACGAATGGTGGCTATTCACCCACAACTGAGTAATTTTTTAAAAAAATACTAAAAATGTTAACTTTAACTAGTCAGGCACAGCATCAGATGATATTCATTACTAAAATAATTCTGATAAGAATACGCTACTGTTTCAGTAAAATGAACAATAAGGAATATACCTACAAGGAAATGGTGCCAACAGCTGTGCCACAGACTAATCAAAGTCCGTACTGGCAGTGCTATAAACTAGAGGTCTTCTGAAGGCCAACAGTTCTGCTTATGATAATTCTAGGAATGCAGTCAGTCATTATTTCCATCAGGTCAGTTCTCCAATGACATGTTTTCATTGCAAAATAATAAATTAGTTCCTTATGTGCAACAAATACATCTATACAAGATCCAGCGTTCCCAATTTAAATCATGGGACGTGCAAACAAATCTTCTATTCATTTATTGCACAAATTCTAGCTTCCAGAATATTGCAAGTGTTAACTGTAACTGAAATACATGCCAACAATTTCCTCACACGTGCCCAGTCAGAAATCCATCTTGCATGACAAATTTAACTCCTTACTGTGTGCTTGAACACAGTTAGAAAAAAGATTTTTAGTAAAAAAGATTTAGTGAAATCTATTTGTGTTAACAATCAACAAAATGAAGGGAACTTTAGTCTACTACTAAGGAAAAGGTCAGCCAAGCAAAATCTATTACAATTATTATTATTTGAAACCACAGCAACCCCAGTCTTGAATAAAAATATTAGAAGTTTAAAAACATGAAATCTTAATTTCCACACAGACCAGAACCATATGATTAAACACCATCTCATATCTGGAATAATTCATACCATTGACTATAAACTATCAGCTTTATAGACTTTTGTGTGTTATAAAGATTAATCAATTACTTTGCAGAAGTTTTAAGATGTTAAAGTATTTGGACATAAAATGTTAATGTGGTTTTATATGGGTAATTCATATCTGTGGAGTGAAGTGCAGAAGACAGATGGAATTTAAGTTTGCAAGTAGGCCAATATTCCTTCAGTGCATTCCCTACACATGCAAGTAATGAACTTTCTGTGGTTATAATCCAAACAATCTTCTGCACTGGTATTCCACAGCTAGGAATTTTTATCACTGACCAGGAAACACTTCCGTTATATTACTTATTTATACTACTATTTTTTGGGGTGGTGGTAGTGAGAGGAGTGGGAATCTGTTGTTTAATTTTGTGTATTTAACAGTATTCTGCAAATAATCAGTTTTATTTTTGTTGACATTTCGCACTTGCAGAAATCACTTGTACACTGTATTCTGCAAGGAACTCACATGCATACTCTTTCATGGATCCCACCTGAAATAAGATACTGTACTAGAAATCTACACCTGGTACAAATATGCTATGTCAGCAAACACGTTTTTCATACAAGCATATTAAAAATGCCCCTTATGAGCCAAACGTGCTACAATAGAAGTTCAGTTGTTCTATTTCAAGTCCATCTACACAGCAGACTCTACTGGCCTGGGTACCTCAACAAGGGCTGTGTCTTCACATGCCTAATCAACATATTTATGCAATCTAAACATTTTTGCAGAAACCTTCTGTAAGATTTGCTGCTTGTCTGAGTCCATCTGCTCAACTCACACCCCCCAGCTTCTCTGTACCAAATGCTGCAAAAGCTCTTATCCTGCACCAAAGTTTCATGCTACCACTGCTGACCTGTTGCTAGCATTCTAACTTGGGTATAAAAGTCTTACTAGAACAAACCAACCTAACCCAAACATTACACAAAAACAAGAGGCAAAAAAGAGCCATAGACTGGATAGACAGATGCAGGGAAGAGCCAAGGGACAGATGATTCACAGGCTAAAAAAAGTGTCAACATGACAGAGGCTGGCCAAGATATTTGTTTCTCAGGCTTTATGTCAAGCTTGAGGGTTTTATTTTGCAGAAGACAAAAATTCCCACAGTAAAATATATGCAAGCAACCAAATACCATATAAAACAAAGTTAGTATCAAAACTAACTTGACAGATTGCGTTACTTTCACATTGCTCTAGTAGATTAACTATGTGTATGCTACATGCCTGAAGGATATGGAGGGGTGAGGTGTTAAAAAAAAAAAAAAAAAAGGGGGGGAAAAAAAAATAATTATTGGTTCACTTGTGAGCACTCACAGTGTGTAAGAAGCTCTCTTCAACAGGCAACTGTACTCCTGCCAGGGCCCGATCCTTAAGTACGTTTAAAGAAAAATATCTTCCACACCCAATAATGTACTTTTCCCCATGTGTTTTCAATAGCAATGCAGACCAAAAAGCGTATTGTTTTACTTTGCCCTACAACTACTCCCCATCAAAAAAGACAAGGAATGTTGCTAGCCAAGCACAAATGCCACGGTCAACCTAAAAATGACCTTAACTTTAATACATGCAAATCATAGTATAACCCACTGTATGTATACTATAATTCTAGAAATAGTATGTAACTCTAAAATTTCTGTGGTATTCAATGAGAACCTGACTACCATTTCCTGCACCACAAAAGGCCCTTTCTGTTAGCAGCCCAGTTCTTAAAACAGACTTAAGGGCAGTTAATGGAAATTAATTGCTAAATTTCAGCCAGTACCTGAAAGGAACATATTTATAAACTAAGTTGTCCTGCAACTGAAAAAATGCAATGACTATCTCAACAGGGAATTCTGAATTACTTTAAACGCAAGGAAATGTTATTTTACTAAGATTATTTGGATAAAACAAAAAAATACAACTTACATTCACGAGAAGCCTATCAAATTTTGCATGATGTGCAAGATCTTCAGAACTCCATTTTTTTTTGGTAGATACCCATCGCTTACATATTACTTCCACAATATGTAGTCTATATTTTCTATTTTGTCTGCTGTTTGTTCCTAAAGAACTTTACTTTTCTAAAGAACACTAGCAGCACCACCTTCCCTTTTTGCCTTTCAAAGTGAATAGCTCATGTACAAGAGGGATAATATATACTCTTACACAGGGGATGACTAATGTGACTTTAAAAATTAGAAATTAAATGTCGCATGGAAGTATGTATTAGGAAGCTCATTTTTAAACAACATGCTATTTCAGATCCTTGTAATGCTCTGGGTTTTTGTTCATTGTTTGTTTTTTAAAATAATGTTTGCTCTCATACAAAGGATGGAATAAATGTTTCTCTTGACACTTCCCTAAGACTGCAAGGGGATGACAGTGAACGCAATGTACCACCAACGAAGGATACAAGTAAGTTAATTGATATGAATACTGTAACATTTAAGCTGTCCAAAAGAACATATTTTAATATGGAAATCTAATATACAGAGGATGACAATGGATATGGAATTAATCTTTTCATTTATGAATATCTTTCATATCTCCTGTGGAAAGTCGTCTGACTTCTGATGGAGCAGGCTGAAAAACTTTAAAGAATCTCAGGTAAACGCCGAATACGCAAACCACAGATTATAAGAATCTCTACAGACTTACCCAGTCGTATTTCCTGTACAGATGCACCCAAGTTAAATATGTTAGGCAAGACAACCAAGAAAAACAGAGTACACACCTCAGTAAATTCCACAGTTTAACAAAGTAATGATGAAACATGATAAAAAGACTTCTTTGAAGAACTGGCTCTTCTCACAGTTTACATCTGATGATTGGAGTTCAACAGTTTAAAATACATCATGAACATTCTTCCCTAGCCTAAGTTTCCTACAGGCTCTGATGTATACTGTCCAGATTCCTCCTAATGAGCTACAGTGATTTCTAAACTTGAAAGGAACAATGTTTTTTTCTGCCAAACAGAGCATTGAAAAAAATACACGCATACTTTTTCTGTATCTGTGATCTAAACTTCCAAAAATAACTGATGATTCAGCAAGACCACTGGAGTGTCAATCTCCACCAAAGTTTTAATCAAGGTTGGTTGTTGCCAAATAGCATCTGTCAACAAGCCCTCATCAAAAGCCGAACGAATCTGTAAGAACACCAGAGCTTCTAGTCATAGACAAGCATAAAAACTGCTGCCTTTTAAATAGTGACAACATTGTTTCACAATCATATTCCATTTCCTACACTCTAGCATATAACAAATGACACTAAATCAAAAAAGGCAAACGGGGCAGAACTCTAAAGAATACCAAACAGTAATATACACAAAGCTAAAGCTCAAAATCTCAATTCCATTCTGTACAGTACCTCCGCAAGAAAAAAAAAAAAAAATTACTCTATTATATGCATGGGATTGGCTTCCCAGTATTGACTGGCTACTTCTATAACTCGTCACTGCTTGAAGAGGATCCTATCTTACTACGTAGTGATAACAAACTACCTAGCAGTGCAATACTACTCTCTACTACACACAGACCAATTTGGAAGCTAACCAAAAATCTCACAATACAGAAAACACAGTAGATCAGATAGCAGTAGTGACAAATCTGGATTGAAAGCCATATTTGTTAAATGTATTTTAATATTGCTGTCATACAGGATTAATGCAAAGCTGAAATGACTAATACTCTGCTAATGTCTATGAGGAACAGGACAAGCCATAATGGGCTTAAACTGCATTAAAAAAAGATAGGGTTTCTCTCACTACTTAAAATAACAGCTGTAAAAATCCTTCAGTAAAAAAACAGAACAGATTGCCTGAAGTACTTATATAATCATCATTGATTATAGGAGTAACACAGAGCATACATGACCCTGCCAAAAATGCTCCAATGCAATGTGTGCACTGCCAGATGTTTCTCCTGCATGTTTGTCTTTTCAAAAGAATGGTTCTAAAGATAACATTCATCATGGCCCAGAGTTTCAGTTGTCATAGTCACAATACTCTAAGCCAACTACGGAATGAAACCGAATTAAGATCAATTAATAGCATTTCAAGACACGCTCAGATAAAAACAGAGGATATACACATGGAAATTATGCACAAGAGAATAAAAAACTCAAAAAAGTTCAGAATATTAAGCATTTTCAGAACTTGATGTCAACACAATTTTTAAAAAATCTAATTATGAGAAATCTTAAAAGATACTAGAGAAAAATCCACTTTGAATATTCATGCTTAAGTTAGTTGAATAACTTTTAACTGTCTACTCAATATGCTTTCAGATTTACCTACTTGCCTGCTCTGTGTGTGTTTAAGTGGATCAGTGTACTGCGAGGAAATAGACATTGAAGCTGTACCCCCACTGCCAAAGGAAACAGCATATCTTTATGCACGATTTAACAAAATAAAAAGGATAGCAGTCTCAGATTTTGCTGACATTAGTAAGTAATCTTCAAATTTTAATTTCTGCTTACCTGATAGTATATTTAAAGTTGTTGTCCCTTAAAAGTATGCCAAGATTACCAAAAAAAAGATATAATTTGTACTTCGCTAGATTTCATTAATGTGTATTGCTTATTTAATTCAATGCTTGTATTAGAACAGGAACTGTGAAGGCACTATGGAAACCCATTTTGGCCCATGTATCCATCTTAATGTTCCCACACAATCAGAGAAAGAGCAGTTTGCTAAAACTAAAATTTAACTCTGCATCCCATCCAGTCTTATGACCAGGTATTATTTTTCCTCCAAATGCTCCAGAGTCATCTCTCCCAGCTATCTCATTCTACAACATTACAAATTCTATGAATATCTGAAATCATAGAATCGTCTAGGTTGGAAGAGACCCTTGGGATCATCGAGTCCAACCATCTACCCTACTCTACAAGTTCTCCCCTACACCATATCCGCCAACACCACATCTAAATGTCTCTTAAACACATCCAGGGATGGTGACTCAACCACCTCCCTGGGCAGTCTATTCCAATGCCCAACCACCCTTTCTGTGAAAAATTCTTTCCTAATGTTCAGTCTAAACCTACCCTGTTGGAGCTTGAAGCCGTTCCCTCTTGTTCTGTCATTAATTACCTGTGAGAAGAGACCAGCACCAACCTCTCTACACTGTCCTTTCAAATAGTTGTAGAGTGTGATGAGGTCTCCCCTCAGCCTTCTCTTCCTCAGACTAAACAGTCCCAGCTCCTTCAACTGCTCTTCATATGATTTGTCTGCTAGGCCCTTCACCAGTTTCGTTGCCCTCCTCTGCACTCGCTCCAGCACCTCGATATCTCTCTTGTATTGCGGTGCCCAAAACTGGACACAATACTCGAGGTGTGGCCTCACCAGTGCTGAGTACAGGGGCACAATCACCTCCCTACTTCTGCTGGCCACGCTATTTCTAATACAAGCCAGGATGCCGTTGGCTTTCTTGGCCACCTGGGCACACTGCCGGCTCATATTCAGCCGCTTGTCAATTAGAACCCCCAGGTCTCTTTCTGCCAGGCAGCTTTCCAGCCACACCTCCCCAAGCCTGTAGCGCTGCATGGGGTTATTGTGGCCCAAGTGCAGAACCTGGCACTTGCCCTTGTTGAAACTCATACCATTGATGTTGGCCCAGTGATCCAATCTATCTAAGTCTCTCTGTAGAGCTTCCCTGTCCTCCTGGGAATCAACACTCCTGCTTAACTTGGTGTCATCTGCAAACTTGCTGATGATACACCCTATGTCCTTATCAAGATCATCAATAAAGACGTTGAACAGAAATGGTCCCAACACTGAGCCCTGAGGCACACCACTTGTGACCGGCCGCCAGCTGGATTTAAATCCATTGAGCACCACTCTTTGGGACCTTCCAGTCAGCCAGTGCTTGATCCAGCGGATCGTATGCTCATTCAGGCCGTGCGAAGCCAGTTTTTCCACAAGAATTGTATGGGGGACAGTATCGAATGTTTTTTGAAAGTCCAGGTATACAATATCAACAGCATGTTTTCTCTAAGAAAAAAAAAAAAAAAGGAAGGATCCAGAGTACTTTCCTTATTTTTTTTTTAATTTAAGACCATGAGGAAATCCAAATGTGGATTTTATTCATATTTTAATAGTATTTGCATTTGTAGATCACAACTATGATGGTGCTGCCAACAGTGTAACATTTAACATACACAAGCATACATATTTCACATGCCATGTAATTATAAATTCAATACTTATTTTAATTTCTTTTGTGTAAAGCTACCTTGAGAAGAATTGATTTTAGTGGAAATAGGATAGAAGAAATAGAAGATGGAGCCTTTTCAAAGCTTCTGTTATTGGAAGAACTTTCTCTTGCTGAAAATCGACTTCTAAAACTTCCTGTTCTACCTCCCAAACTAACAACATTTAATGCAAATCAAAATAGAATCAAGAGCAGAGGAATCAAAGCAAATGCTTTCAAGGTAAGCAAAAGACAGTAATTTACGTAACCAAAGTAAATAAAATGAATAACCAGAATATCCAGTATACCACCAAATTTTTTTTTTTTTTTTTTTT
>VZSZ01009302.1:6845-35555 GCA_013398815.1 Ibidorhyncha struthersii | reverse complement strand
GGTGACAGAAGATGCAGAGAAGGCGGAGTTGCTAAATGCCTTCTTTGCTTCTGTCTTCACTGCTCGGGCCAGTCCTTGCAGATAACAGAGAAAGCCTGGAGGAAGCAAGACTTTCCCTTGGTTGATGAGGAGCAAGTTAGAGATCAGTTAGACAAACTAGATATCCACAAATCCATGGGGCCTGATGGGATGCACCCTCGAGTGCTGAGGGAGCTGGGGGAAGTCATTGCTGGGCTGCTCTCCATCATCTTTGAAAGGTCCTGGAGGACAGGTGAGGTGCCTGAGGACTGGAGGATAGCCAATGTCACTCCAGTCTTCAAAAAGGGTAAGAAGGATGACCCGGGAAACTACAGGCCGGTCAGCCTCACCTCCATCCCTGGAAAGATGATGGAGCAGCTTGTGCTGGGTATCATCTCAAAGCACCTGGATGAAAAGAAGGTTATCAGAAGTAGTCAACATGGAATACAGTGCTGTCCAACTTTGCCTGAAACTTGCAATTGTCATTTATCTTGAACATTCATTATTATTTGAAGTATTCAATCACTTCTACATTATTCCTTTCTTCTCAAGTACCAAAATTAACAGAAAAGAAAAATAATCTACCTTCCCTCTTTTTACGGTACACTGAGAAAACTATTAGAAGCACTGTCTATTTCTACTTAACAGCCTCATTAATTTTCTTTTAAATAACAAAATAATAGAAAAGCTATAAACCTGAAACCGCACCCCAAATAGTCTTCTCTCCAATACTGTGCACGGTTGCCTGCCTATATACTTGAAGTCTAGCAAGCAGGTAGAAAAAAAAACACCCAAAGATGACAGACTCATTTAAAAATGTTGTCCAAGTGTGAATATTAACAGGATAAGACTCTTCATTTTTTTTTATGCATACGTTAAAAGCATACTTCTAGTCACTTCCACACAAATTACTACAGAATATTAAGTCACAAATAGACACTCTCCTTCGCAATCTGGTAATCTGAATTGTCAGATTTGATCTTTGAACCCTTTATTAATTCTCTTACCTCAGAAAGACTTCTATTTCTAAATGAAATCATTACTAATGCTAGCAGAAAGAAGAAGGCCTAAAAAACTCCTCATAAGGACAGAGTCAATCATACTTGATAAATACTCTCAAAAAAAAAAAAATTTGCAATATTGACAAACTTATACATCTTCAGTAAATTTATCTTCACACATCTTTTAGCAATGAATATATCCCTTCATTGTTTACACTCAATGTCTGAACAAATACTTCAAAAAACTGCTTAAGATACACACGACAAGTTAAAAATAATCTCCACGCCTATCTCCATTCTATTTTTTCATTTTTGTATTGAATTTTAAAACGAGAAATATTTACAAGAGTTCACTGAATCACTGTCCCAGAAACCACAGTGACTGCTGTCATGAGGCTGATCTAAGGATCAGAAAGCATCAAGTGAAGTTGGAAAAAAAACAATCAAAAAACTAAAACACAAAGCCATAAAGCCCTTGGTGCTCTACCTTTTCTATGGAGGGACTGAAGAAGAGTCCTTATAGAAAAACCAGCAGGATTGGACAACATCAGTTTATCACTCAGCTGAGGACAGGATTTTTTTTTTTTTTTTAACATGACCAGAAATTAGTACTTTTTTAAAATTTAATCTGGTTGATTTGATAATAGAAATTGATTCATCTAGCACAGAACTCAGAAAGGCCTAAAAGATTAAAAAAAGATAAGAAACAAAGCAGTTCCCATGTCATGCTACAGCTGAAATGTAAAGATGGTGCTGAGTTTAATGACAGTAAATGCTTGAGCTAAATAAAACAGAACTAAAAAAAAACCCCCACACAATTAAGCAGCTAAACACTCTCCTCTAACATTAAGCATCATATCAGATGTTCCATGTCTGTAAAACTCCAGTATTTTTACTCCAAGGATAAGTTGTTTATCTTAAAACCAGTGCAAAGACAAAGCAAACAAGCCAAATAACGGTAATTTAAAACTAAGTTCAAATACTATGTTCCAGTTAAGAGTGCGGAACAGTTCATTTCCCATTCAAGTAAAACACTCTAGAACTGAAAGTGCTGTCACTCAAACGCATGCTGCCAAATTTTCAAAAGACAGATCCAGTCCTTCAGAACTAACATTTAAATGCCAAAGACTACAAATGTTATTTTGTTTTAATTTCTTCTTTCACCTTTTTTTGTTTCAAAATGAAATGTAATACCAATGGAAAAGCTGTCTTGCTCCCCCACAGAAAGTTTTATAGTCCTATTTTCCCCCATGTATGAGGAACATGTCAATGACATGGTAAGAATCAAGCAAATACCAAGCAAGGACATTCTATTCTCCACAACATACAAAATCAAGATTCCCGTACTCCACCAAAGAGTTCTAATTTCACCTCCATTGCTCTGTCTTAATGAGCTACTTAAAGAACTAAAGAGAATACTGATATATGAAAACTTGATAGACACTACCTTGAAATGTAGGAAAGTGCACCTACGATGTTCACACCACTCAGCATAAGATGAAAGGCTTCTGAAAAAAGTTAAAAGATTTCCATATTCTTCAGTGCTACAAAAGAAAAATACATTGTTTAACCCAAACAGTACTAGTCAGACGTACCGATTCTATAGCTTAAAATTCACACTTTCTTCTTAAGGAATTTGTGATTAGTATTGTTAAATTTGAGGCCAGAAATGACAAACACACACACACACAAAAATCACAACAGGGAAAAAAAAGCTGTAGTGTAGATATTGAAAAAAATTGAAGAATTCATTTATAAACCAGTGTTTCCAACTCCTCAGGAAGGTAAGCAGCAATGAAGTTAGTCTTAAATATAAAATGTGATAACTTGACAAAACAGTCGCCTGTAAAATATTAATTTGACTTTATGCTTGTTCATCTAATACTCTCGTTTTCTGAATAAATTCCAAAATGTTGCATAATAAAACTTTAAGCTACAAAACTGGTATGATTTACCAAATTGCATCACTGAGCTTTGAATATAGAAACGTTAAGGTTGGAAGGGACCTTTAAGATCATCGAGTCCAACCATTAAGCTAACCTGACAAAACCACTTCTAAACCATATCCCCAAGTACCACGTCGACCTTTTTTTTAAAAACCTCCAGGGATGGCAAATCCACCACCTCCCTGGGCAGCCTATTCCAATGCTGGATAACCCTTTCAGTGAAGAAGTTGTTCCTAATATCCAACCTAAACCTCCCCTGGCTTAACTTGAACCCATTTCCTCTCATCCTATCACTTGTCACTAGGGAGAAGAGGTCAGTCTCTACAGCCTCCTTTCAGGTACTTGTAGAAAGTGACACGGTCTCCCCTCAGCCTCCTCTTCTCCAGGCTAAACAGCCCCAGTTCCCTCAGCCGTTCCTCATAAGACTTGTCCCCAGACCCCTCACCAGCTTCGTTGCCCTTCTCTGGACATGCTCCAGCACCTCAATGTCTTTCTTGTAGCGAGGGGCCCAGAACTGAACACAGTACTCGAGGTGGGGTCTCACCAGTGCCCAGTACAGGGGGATGATCACTTCCCGAGTCCTGCTCGCCACACTATTCCTGATACAGGCCAGGATGCCGTTGGCCTTCTTGGACACCTGGGCACACTGTCAGCTCATATTCAGCCGGCTGTCCACCAACACACCCAGGTCCTTCTCCACTGGGCAGCTATGAAGCCACTCCGCCCCAACCTGTAGCGCTGCATGGGGTTGTTGTGACCCAAGTGCAGCACCCAGTACTTGGCCTTGTTGAACTTCACACCACTGGCCTCAGCTCAACGGTCCAACCTGTCCAGATCCCTCTGTAGAGCCATCCTACCCTCAAGCAGATCAACACGCCCGCCTAGCTTAGTGTCATCTGCACTGAATATGTCCTATTCAACTAAATCTTTACATGACACGTTATCTGCCTCTGCCCACATGACATTCAGCTTTTCAAGATTTTCAACCTTGAAATTTCAGTAAGCAAGAAGGCCTATTCATTAGATCATACATGACATCTATAATAACCTTTTGATATACAGTTAAAATTTGATTTATCTGCTATTAAGAAAGATGGTGATATTCTCATTAGAGAGTGGGGCAGGATGGGGGAAGAGAGAGACTGATAAATTTGTAACTGAGAAGTGCAGTGCAGAGATCTTAGTGCCAAGCCCATTGTAAACAGAAATTAATAAGCCTGGATAGAGCTGAGCTGATTCTTGTTGAACGCCCCTCAGTATTTCTGCATTTTGGGCTTCCTCATGATTTAGCAGTTCAGCCACACATGGGTATGTTATGCCTTCATTCAGATGATGTTACACTTGCATGAATAAATTGTCTTAGAACCTGATGTCCTGCAAAGAGCAGCGCAGAGACACCTTTGCAGGACTTGCACTTTAGCCAGTATGGATTTGGTAGAACTTACAGCCTACATCATAAGACTAACATATCTGTGCTATTCTGGTGAGGAAATCCTTAAATTGCAAACGCTATTTTTTCATCCATAATACCTCTGAAAACAGAAAGGTCAGCAGTAGTCATTTTACCCTCTGGCATTTCTGCAGAATTTTCAATACAAGAGACAAAGTATAAGAGACATAAAGAGTTGCTATAGTTTTGCTTGGCCAGTTTCAGAGTAATCGAACAGCACCAAGTGAAAATGCTTATGCACAACGATTCCATGCTTAGTATAATAATATTTTTCCATTTCCACTGACAATAGTTAACAGAGGCAACAATACGCAGCGCCAGCTAAACCTAAGAGATTACAATTCCAGAACTTTGGTGCTTAAGTTCGGTTTAAAATACAAGCAACACATAGAAGAAAATACAAACACATTTTGCACTTAGAACACAAGGAAGTTTATTTCCTACATGTACTGGCTTCACACACACAAAAGTTAAATCATTTAAGCTTCAATATAATTTCAAAATTAAATATTCACAGTACACAAAGAATCAAACAGAAGCTCTGACTCCCAAAGAAGCAACAAACATTTTTCATATATATGAAATTACTGCTGGAGTAATTTCCAAAGAAGTTCCAAACACTGCATAAAGTACAGAATCAAGGGAAGCTGCATGGCTGACTGACTATCCATTCCTGAAGATGGGGAAAAAATACACACAGTTTTGAAAACAGAAGCTGCTCATGATATGGAGAGATCAAACTCCTATTGAATAGGATAGCCAGACATCAGACTGACACTGAAGAGTAACACACCCCACTAACTTGGACTGAGAGATATCGCTGTTATTTTTCATCAGTCTTCAAGGTAGTAATGATTTCACATGCAAGGTAAGTTGCAAGGCATCAAGCACTGGGGCTGCTACGCTCCCTTATGTCTTGAAATTCAGTTTACAAAAGAAATTTGCTAGCAAAAATAAGCGATGTGCTTTTCTACTTCAGTAACTGGCACTAAAGTTACTTTCTTTCATTATACATTTACTATTTTGTCCTCCAAGCAACACCGTGTTAGTTTGTATGTTAACTATGATGTATACAAGAAAAACTGTTTTTAGTAGAAGTACACCATTACATCCAGTCTGAGACAGCCCAGGAAGACAGGCAACAATAGAAGAAAGGAAACCAAGATACTGGAAATCAGTAACATGCAAAAATCAGTCTTAGAGCAATTAGGATTAGAACCATTTGAATTCAGAGATCTATTCATTTAAGATAGGTATCATCACAGAAGTAGAGAGTTTGTAGATATCAGGAACTGAACAGACCTTAGCCTCTTTATTGTTAGCACCACAGTGACAGCAACCATTAACGCGGTATATACAGCTCCTCAGCTCTCATCAAAAGAGGAAAGATAGTCCATCCACTGTTACAAGGGATAATTGTATTAAAGACAGATTAGAGAAAATAGGTGGGGAGCTGGTGTGAGGGGGGAAGAAGAGTTTGGTCTTGGAGGGGTTTCTTTTTAAGAAAAACGCAACAGAAAAAAATATTTATTCTTCAAATTTCTAGTAATGTAAGGATCAGGATAGAGAAAGGAAAGGAGACAATGTAAGATGACAGAAACTGCCGAATAACCAACTATCCATCCAGTGTTGTCAGGGGGAGGGAGGAAAAACACTTGTAAAGCGTGTGCAGTTTTTAGTAAAGAAATGTAGCAAGAATACAAAATTCCACAAAAGCTAAGTGTCAGAATACCTGAAGAAACATGATTCTTTTATCATAAGGGTGAACAGCTTCATGTCATTGCTGACATGAAGCCACAGTCAAATGAACAGACTATTACCCATTGTAAAAAGATACCTGGCAAGCATTGCTTTGAAAATCATAGAACCATAGAATTGTTTGGGTTGGAAGATCATCCAGTTCCAACCTCCCTACCCTGGGCAGGGACACCTCCCACTAGACCAGGTTGCTTAAAGCCCCATCCAGCCTGGCCTTGAACACCTCCAGAGATGGGGCAGCCACAGCTTCTCTGGGCAGCCTGTTCCAAGATTTATTTCAATTACTGATATAGGATTTTACAAGTTAACAAAACCTGACTAAGATATCTGATTTCCATTTGAAAATATTTCAGAAAGTTACAGAGGATTTAAATTCTGCGTGTAAATTTGACTTCTAACATCCTTTCTGTTTGAGATTAGCTATTCTTTTTGGTTTTTCAGGAGAGCTGAGAGCTGAAACTTGAAGCTCTTAACAGAACGGTTGCAACAGTGTATTACCAAGTCGCTTCAGCCATTCAAAGGAGAACTGTGCCTCGGATCTAGCTCTATTTAATATACAGGAATGGCAAGCCTTAACGTGTTACACAAACATAAACTGGAAAAAATACATGAAGTTCATTCAGATATTGAAAATGTAAAAGAAAAGCCAAACAAGATTTATCCTAGGCTGGAAAGAACGGCATCATTAAAGGAAGTTACCACAGTAGTCACAGCTGCCAACAAAATCAGGCCAAGATGAAAAAAAAAACACTGGCAGCACAAGCAAAATTGAGTCCCTGGAAAGATGTAGACACATACTGATTTACAATAGCTGACTAGCTCTATGTCAGAAAAAAAGCTGGACAGCTTTTTTTAACCACAACTCATAATTGTACATATGAAAATCTACACACACTATAGTAAAAACTGAGACTTAGTAATGACTGCCCACATCTCACCATCTAGTGAGCATGATTCTACACATACTGCAACACGCTTTTTAAAATCTACATACATGGAAGAGGGCAACACAAAACTTTGTTACAAAGCTATGTACTTAAAATTCTTTTTAAAAAACTTGGCAATTTTGATGAGTATCCACTTTTATGCAATTTAAAAGACTATCACAAACCTTGTGATCTTAGCATTGTGTTTTTAGCATTATGTCTTTAGTTTGTTTTTATTTCTTCTTTCCTCTCAGATTCAGCTTTAGGCAAAATAGCAGATGAAAATTTTCAAGGCTAGACTAACAAGCAAAAGTTTTCCAGTTTCAAATATAAAAGTCTACCTATTATATCCGAGTATATACTTCTCTTGTGGACAGATATAGAGTTAGCTAGATGTAAGACAGAAAACTGGTTTCAGTGTTTAGAAAGGGGGAAAATCTGTGTTGGCATGAACAGACATATGTAATATACGTGGCTTTTTGTATTGGCAAGGGAGAATGAGTGCACAAGAGCACCATTTCAGTTAACTGTCTTATAGCACTTAAACTACTTATAAACAATAATACCTAATTAGCCTAAGTTAGCCTAATTCCTAATGCTGAACCCAACTACAACAAGTTCTAAAATACCAAGAAAACTTGGTATAAAATAACAAGGTACTAAGAGAGAGCATGTTAAAATTTAAGCGTCTTTTTTTTTCTCTGGAAAGAATTTAGCATTACAAAATGTCACCAGATTAAAAAAAAAAAATCCACTAGGAGCAGAAAACATCCATCTCCAAAGCCAACATCCATGTAACAGAGAAGTCATCCAAAAACAGCAAAAAGCATATTCAGGCAGAGAGTAACTCTCTATCAGGTTAAAATCACATGCCCTTCATCCAAACATCCTTCACTTTTACAAAATAACATCAACAAAACACAAAAGTATAAGAAACTTAACTGTTGTAAAAGTATTTAAGGCTCCTTTAATATGCTCCTTTAGTTATTTTAACAGAGGAAATCTATTTTAACTCATGACAGCATATGTATTAGCATATAAAACCAAAGAATGACACTTACAGATGTGTGAAGAATTCATACTTCCCCTCATTTCCAAGATACCTCGCCTGTACAGTCTTCAATATAATGCAGGCATTTCCTAAATCCTTCTAAATTCGGTTTTCAAACTGACTAAATAATTCTATTTGACTAAGTAATCCATGCAATAGAACTCAGCAATTAACAGGATATCAAGTCAAAAAAAGGAAAAAAAAAAAAAAAGACTGACAAGATTTTTCATAAATATTGTGGTCCTCAACACTAATAAAGTATAACATAAGTGATAACTGGGGCAAAGGGGACTCAAAATAGAAGACTAAATATTGTGATTCTATTTGCATAGATATATTATTGTCACAACATATTTAAAAATAGGTATTATATATTGCAGCAGTACCTGGTTGAAAACAGACTGCTGAATTTTGCTTCTTTTAAAAACATGTTGCTCAAGTGTTCTAGCATTCCCTTGTTTTCTTCCAAAGCAGGATGAGCTTGGGAATTACAACTGAATGCCAAGTTTTTAACTCTGGTGCTTTTAAAGACCCTTTTCTGTCATGCATTATGAAAAATGAAGCCAAAAGAATTAGAAAGCTGAGGAGGAAAAACAACAGGCCAGCAGATAAACCAGAACAGAGCTAGACAATGGATTGGGCAAGACTAGGCAAAGGAGGCAAAAGGAAGAAACAGAAACTGGTAGGGAGGCTGAAAAGAATGGACAATACAGAGGGAGACTGGATTTAGCCGGTCAATAATGGAGGCAAAGAGAGGGAAGAGGTAGGAATCAAGATTCGAAGAGCAGCTGGTGAACTG
Source organism: Ibidorhyncha struthersii (assembly GCA_013398815.1). Classification (NCBI taxonomy): domain Eukaryota; kingdom Metazoa; phylum Chordata; class Aves; order Charadriiformes; family Charadriidae; genus Ibidorhyncha; species Ibidorhyncha struthersii. Next base: position 26,606 of record VZSZ01009302.1, on the reverse strand, counting down.
AAGAATAAAGGGCTAGTTGGAAAAAGCCTCAAATTGGACATGAAAAGAGGGGAGTAAGAAACGAGAACTAGCTTAATAAGGGGATTGAGAAAACAAGCCACAAAGGGAGATCACCTAATCAGATTAAGTCAATCTAACAGTGGGTTGCTGTCAAAACAGACATTGTCAACATCAGCCCCCCACTCTGGCAACATACTTACTGCCTTAGATCAGCAACAAACACCCTGATGTTGCAGGCCAAGTCAAATAGAAAAAATGAAATTTGAAGGGGTTGGGGGGCAGGGAGGGGCAAGGTTAGGTTCTCCCCTCAAATTACTTTTTCAACCAAATGACTACACTGAACCTATTTTCCATGTGATTTCAACAGTATATACACTGACACAAGGACAACAGGTGGTACATGCAAATAGAGACTAAGGAGAAAGAGCTACTTGCTTTATTGACAGCAAAGCCTTAATTCATTTTAAATCATTCATGAAAACTTAAGTTTACTTATGAATGGCGCAATGTGGAAAAGGACCAGGGTAGTGAAGAGACAAGGACAAGACAGCAGTGCTCAAGCCAGGATGAAATAAAGTCTGCCACTACTTCAACACATTCCTTTCCAGTATGACTATTAAGTTCCAAGACACTTCTGCTGTCAGAAAATATTCATAAAAAAACAGAGCAGTTTCCTCTTCTAAATCCTGCTTCGTGAGAGCAATTACTATTCTCAGTTATACCACTAGCTTTAGATTTATATGGAAATTTCAAAGCCTCTAAATGAAAAATTCAGCTTTCAGTACAGACTAATGAAGCCTGAGGTAACTCAATAAACCTTTGTTTTCACTCATCCATTCACCTTCACTCTCCCTTCCCGAGTCTAAAAAATAATATAAAATAAATCACTTAAAGAACAGGATTAAGATTAGGTCAACTACCCAATAATAATTAATAAATAATAGATTTGTTCTCAGAATAGTTTGCTAGCAGATTTCACAGTGGAATACCACAGACAAATAATTTGATCATTATTCATCCTCTGTACCACAACTTGACATCCTCCAGAAAATGATCAAAAAGTAGCATTCAGTCATATGCTCAAGTTTTAGTATGTACATTTTCTTAAGCCATTGCACAAATTCACTATTCCAAGTTTTTAAACTATATTCTATTGTGAAAAGAAATTCTGACGCAAAGAAGAGAAATGGAATGGTGAGCAGACAATTAGAAACAGGCAAGTACTGTAGAGGGGCTCTGTATGTACACTTTAGCCATTACTCACCCACATTGCACATCTGCAACTCACATACACATCTGAGCAACAGTTAACATGTTGATTACATAAATTAAAATGCAATAGCTGAGATTATCTTGCTATATCTTTCTCTGAACCAAACAATTTGAAACAGCTAAAACACATTATAATCAAAAACCTGTTTCTGTTTAACATGAATTTGTAATGGTCCTTTCAGGTCTTAAAAATTATGTGCATTTCACCATCTCTCCAAAAGGATACAAACAAGGGATCAGAATTGTTCTGGTATTGTACTGCTAGCCCAGCCTAACAAAGAAACTGACTGCCAGCAATTTACATGAAACCTCAGTATTGCATTTAGTGTTAGATATCCCTTACAACCACTTTCCTTAAAAAACTTCACCTTACCTTGATACAAACTTGCTCACATCTGAATTTTCTCCAGATTCCATTATAATGCTGAGATCAGTAATAACAGCAGACACACTCTCTTTGTCCTAGATTAGAGAAGTAACAACGCAATGTTTTAGAAATTTCTCTAGCAAGAAGAAAAAAATGTATCTATTTGCATACAAAATAGACAAAAATTATGCAAATGCTGCCAAGTACTATAATCCTTAAAATAGCATCTTTTTAAACTACAGATTATATGTGTGGACATTTTCTTCCATTTCAACTGTATCAGTATTATCCATACAGCAAGGCTTTTGGAATAATATCTGAATTATCAGCACAGAGAATATATATGTATAAAGGAAGACTTATTTGTAAGAGGTTCATTTACTTCCTTTCATGTCACTTCCACTTCTTTAAGATTCTTCTCATTTTCCAACACAATCCCCAGCTGCCACTTATACCAGAAAGCTCAAATATAAGGTTTGATCTGAAAAGCATAATTATGCTACCCTAAGTTAAAAAAAATCCCCGTTAGATTTCATTTTATTTTATTGCATATAGTTTTGTCTGAAATTCTTGTCCCTTTTTACAGTAATAACTTTTACTAAAGGATATGTGCATGATAATAAAAATCAAATGTTTCCAAATTAAAAATATCTAACAACCTGTTAAAGAAAAAAGAGGAAAGCTCATATAGTAGAAATGAAGCCACAAAAGAAAATAATTACTTTTTCTACTTATTCTTGAACACACCAAAGTAATAGGTTAGATAACAGTGAATGAAAGAGCTTAAAATCATGGCTTGAAGACCATAGCAAATTCTTCCCTTTATACTGGAGATTTTGTACTTTTTTTTTTTTATACCCAGTCACTACAAGCAAATGGGAATGGCAACACAGAGGAAACTAAACAGACATGCTGGAGTCAAATGCAAACATATCACAGCAATCCCTAGCACTGGTTGGACAGAAATACTGCTAACACTGCCATCAGTAAAGATGGAAAAAGCAAACCAAGACACTACAAAGTTCAGTGGATTGAACAAGTGATGTCAGGAAAAATAAATTTAAATTTACAGCGAAAGATTCAACACGTGCATGGAGTTGTAGAGAAGCTGCTAGTAGTCACAAGCTAACGTGCTACCTTTTAAAGAAACTGGTTTTCCAGTAAGTGCTTTACTAATGTATGCTGAAATGCCATTTTGGGGTCAAATAAAAAGGTTTAGTGCACATTCTGACCTCTGTAAGCATCCACCTATGCACAATGGTGAACACAGGGGAGCTTCTTTGCTTGCACCCAAAGCTGGCAAAACACTAGTCAGCTTGAGAATATAAACTATACTCTAGTCTGACACCGTGCCAAAATTAAAGAACCAGCTACGATACAGAATACGTCAGGCAGTATTGCAGTAAAATCAGACCAATATTACAGTAAAACAGACACAATCTCAATCATTCAAAGCTAGTCAGAGTGAACGCAGATCTGCCTACCCTCACCCCTCGAGATGGGTGAAACTAGTTGCAACTTTACACTATCTTACCCGCGCTGACCTCAGTACAGGTTATTTTGAATACAACCATCAAAGCCGTATCTTAGAGATCAGGCTTCTGCATTTTAATACGCACGAAACGAGAGGCATAAAAAGGTTAAAGCTAAGTTCCCAGGTCTTAGTCTGGCCTGAAGGCACAACTTTCCTGAAAACAATGGAGGCAGACCCTGCATCCACAGAGGACCTACTGACTTCACTGCAGGATGACCTGTACAGTACACAAAGTCTGTGGCAAAACCAAGATAATGTGCCACTACTTTTACACCACCAGAAACAATCGACTAGAACTAGGCAAAATGTCTGAATGGAATCACTAACAGTGTAGTCATGAGATATGCTTTTACATTATAAGGAAATAGAAGAGCATACTTTTTTATTCATATAATTGCATATTAAACTGTAAGTTGCAAGTGCCATGTACTTTTATTTTAAAAATTAGTTCATGGGGTTTTCTATTTTTTATTTATTTATATTATTATAGCACATTACAATATAATATTATATTGTATATCATAATAAATATCTGTTATAAATATTTAATATTTTTTAAAATATATACACTTGGTAGTCTGTATCTTAGGCTGCTGTATTCCATCGGTGCTGAAGTAGTACAGGTTTTAGGCATTAATAGACATGCGCTGCCATCTAGTGGTGTAATAGATTTAATTACCAATTAAAGGTCACCAATGCAGCCCTAAACTTAACATCCAGTCACTCATCTGAGCTCTGCTGACACTAAAAGATGTCATCATTCTGCAGGAGCATCCAGGCGAGAAATAAACATTAATCTAACCAAGTCGCGTGATTGATGCAGGCTATTTCCATAGTCAAAGCTAAATGCAGTTTTATCCAAGCAAGTGGTAAAATGGTATCACTAGGACCACAAGTCATCCATGGACTTTGGAGGTTGCAGAATAACCTCATTCAGCTGAACTCCTGCAGTTTCAGGTGAAGCAATCCACATTTGACTATCTAAATACTAATTTCCTAAATTCATATAGGTCTTTTCTTAAGACTAGGAAGGACTTCTTTACATCTGGTGTCTTCTCGCAAGTTACAACCGATAGGACAAGAGGAAATGGCATCAAGTTGTGCCAGGGGAGGTTTAGCTTAGACATTAGGAAAAACTTCTACACTGAAAGTGTTATCAAAGACTGGAACAGGCTGCCCCAGGAAGTGGCTGAATCACCATCCTTGGATGTATTTAAAAGTCTTCTAGATATGGTGGTCAGGAACATGGTTTAGAAGTGGGCCTGGTAGAGTTAGATAGAGGTTGGACTTGGTGATCTTAAAGGTCTTTTCCAGCCATAAGGATCCTATTATTCTATAGCAATGCAGTTTTTACTGCTATCAGGTTCAGTCATGTTCAATTTAAAAATTACCTTTTAAAGATGAGCTGAAAATCAAGCTTTCTTAAGAAGGAGATTTCCTGATGTCAAAAATATTGTTACAAATTGTGGTACATTATTACAAATTGTGGTAGCAGCTGTTTTCCAATGCTAAGCATTTTTAATTCTGTACTAAGAATAGATTATGAAAGAGCTTCCTTGCGAGAAAATCTGTAATCACTACTATAACTTCTGTGCAGTCCTGTGATGTTATGGCTTGTCACACTAGCCAAGCAAATAGAAATATAACCAAAGTAAAAAAAACCCAACTGTTCGAGTTTGTAGTGTTTTAGCTTTTCCTCAGTTCCCTCAAGAGAAGTAAGGTTCAGAGTTTTCCAGTCTCCAGAGCAAGATACCTGATTATAGAAGAATACAATGAAAATTTTGTGACTGAATGTTGAACTTGCCCTGCAGAACTACTTTGCTTGGATGTGCATGGAATTCAAGAGTCAGGTCCAGCTGTTGTAGAGTGAAAACAACCCACTGAGCCTCAAATTAAGGAGACTGGGGCAATCAAAATGACAAAATACCAGTTGAGGGTTTCAGCTGGAAAAGGAAGTATTGACATTTGTCCAATTGAAGCTTTGTTTGTTTGCTTGGTTGTTTAGTTTTTTTTTTTTAAAAAACATGTATTGATCCTTACCTGCATTTCAAGAAGCTGGAATTCCAATTGAAAAGACAGGGAGTGGCAATTCCCTGATAATCTGTGCTTCTGCACTGTTCTGTTTCTAGCTGTTATAAAACAAAATTAAACAAAATACTTGATCATAATTCTATTCAACAATTATTGTATTTCTTCCATTAGTCATATTTAAAGTACCAACTGATACCTTCCATCACATAAATAATGAAGTTACAGATGTTAAGGAAAAAAAACCAAAACCCATAACTAACTTCACCGTAGTCTTTCACTTTCCCACTATGCAAAATACTATATTTACTCAAAAACTATTTTGTCAATAAAGAAACTTTAATTGTAACTCAAAATAATTGTCTTGTTGCTAACACTGAAAGTAGAATTACAACATGCATTTGCAAATGTAATGAACTGAAACAGTATGTTCACTGTAGCACCAGTAAAGGGCACAAAAATGCTTACTTTTTTCCACTGTTTTCTTGGAATGACTTGTGAACTGAATACCAGTAAATTTCATTAAAAATGAGAGATCTTTTTCTAAACTTTCAAGTTGAGCTTTCAGGTCTGATGGAAATTCATGTCCCTTGAATTCTCCCTGAAATTCTCTTTGCAATGATTTTCTAGAATTGAAAAAGAAAAAAAAAAAATCAATAGGGGAAAAGACCCAGACATAGGAACAGGTTTTGTCACATCAGTACAGCAATAACATTAAATAAAAGGCATTTGTAATGTGATCTGATGATTTTCAGACCAAGATCAGCTTTCAGTGAGTCAGATTTCAGTTGGACCATATTACTAGAAACAGTAAACTATTCTAAATTACATAAATACTTTATGTTCACTGCCAGGTAGACACAGCCTTTATTATAACTCTTGAGATTTAAGTATCCATTTCAAGTAACATATAACAAAAGTGAACTGTAATGCCTTTACTCATCTCAATGACATTTTATCTATGGAGTGTACATTTACTATAGAATATCAGTTAAATAATGGAAGTAAAAAGCCCTAACACGGCACTTCTTGAGCATATAACTAGTTATACCTGTACAAGTCCCCAATCTTTTTTTTAAGTAAACATGCACTGAGCTGTTTCACAGCGCATAATGAGAAACATGGCCTTTGCAGTCAACAACTTTGCAGAGCATGCACAGTAACGTACCCGATATCGTGCTCTGACCACTATGACTGCTTTTTTAAAACCAACCAAACAAAACAAAATCCTAAAAAACCACCTACTACCAACAGAAGGCAGCAGAAAGAGATCAACTATTATTGTGATCTTTTACCATATATAGCCATGTCCAAACCAAGATCAGCACTGCAAAAATAACGTAAGGAAAGTCCTAACATAGAGGCAAAAGCTCATCCTAAACAATTTTGACAAAGAAACACTATTAATCCAACATGTGATAAAAGGCATACATTGACATTAATATCTCCTCATCAGAAAAAAAGGTGGATTCTTGTTGGCTCTCTTCATACTTTTCAGTCAATAGTTTAATTTCTTCTTCCAGTGACTGGATTTCGTCTTCGTAAACTTGACAAATGCTGTTGTCCATTTCTCAGAATCAAGGTTACTAGATAAAACAAAATAAGTACATTTCTTAGGGGGAAAAAAATAATCCATTTTCAAAATAAATTAAGTTTATGCAAGGAATTAATTTAAGAAATGCAAATATAGTGTTAGGCAATTTTTCTCCTAGCCCTCTACTTAAACTGAGACAATTATATTATATTTTATTACTTTTGAAAAGTGAAGAATTGGTACATAGAATTTTTAAAATATCCCAGGTAGCTTTGATAAGTATAATAATTTATACCTCTGCAAAGAATTCTAGAGTGTCAAACACTCCTGCTTGCTATGGAAGATGAAACTAACATATAAACCTTGATCCTCAGCAACCAAATTTGACAGGAATTCCATCACAAACTTGAAAACAGAATTAGTCATGCAGTAAAACTCTGCTCTTAATACTACAGTACTCTGTCATCAACATAACTCCTTCTAATGGTTTGAGAGACCCATAACAATTTATTGTCATTTAGGCAATCATTCTATCACCTGATGACCCCTCCCCACCTGGGAAAGGGAATCGGGAAAAACAAAGAAACCCAGGAGCTGAAGTCTAAACAGATTTAATAGAGTAAGATTAGATAATTAACATTAATAGCACTAAAGAACCAATATTGATCCCAATACCAATACAGAATATGCAAAGATTATACGCAGCCAATTATATCAGTAGGAAGCTGCGCACTCCCAGCAGTGGACAGCAAATGTCAGACACTGCGAGCACTGCAGCTTCAGGAGGAAAGGAAGACCTCAGGGGTCCGGCACCAAGGCACGAAGTTCTCAGGATGGCAGCCATCAAGGGAGAGAGAGAACTTCAGAGCAAACTTTCTAATTTATAGTGAATGTGACATTGATGGTATGAAATAATCGTTAGCCAGCTTGGGTCAAGTGCTCAGGTCTTGTCTCATCATCATCCCTGCACCTGGCAAGCTTGAAAACACCGAGACCTTGAAACCCACACACCATAGCTGGCTACAAAGTAAATATTTTCACAAATTTAGACACTAAAGTCTTCTAAAAGTGCAGTCTTCCCAAGTATTAGAAGAGAAATTAGTCCTGTGTCACTCAAATCAGGACACTCCTACTTATGCCCTAGAAAGCCCGCTTAGGAAGACACTGGTCTGCAAGTAGACATTACAAGAGCAGAAAAGCCACTTTTTTTCCATAATTCTGAATGTAACAAATCTTCCTAAGAAACACAGTAACTCACTCTGCTAAAACCATCAAGATCAGGAAAGATTCCACTTCCACTGAATACAGGAAGCCGCCCAGAGAAGCTGTGGATGCCTCTTCCCTAGAAGTATTCCAAGGCCAGGTTGGATATGGGGCTTTGAGCAACCTGGGCTGGTGGGAGGTGTCCTTGCCCATGGCAGAGGGGTTGGAACTAGATGATCTTTAAGGTCCCTTCCAACCTAAACCATTCTATGATATCAGTAAGAATGTGGCAAAGAATAAATTTCTGACTTTATGTAAAAGAAAAAAAAAAAGATGTTTTCTCCAAAACAGGTAACAATTTTGAAAAAAATTGTAGTTTTGTTGCATTAGTTCCTCAGACTTAATTCATTGGGTCCAAATGTAATCATTAAATCAATTCTAAGACATAGAGCACTGCATAGCCTCCAAATACAGAAGTTAAATCAGGAATCTAATGTAGTCAAAGGCTTTCTTTAAGAATCTTTTTAACTAATCATGATTTAATCCAGGAGCATATTCAGCTGTTTTAAATTTGCTGTAATAGAAAAAGCAGCTGTTCTGCAGATAGAAAGCAATCCTAATGAGATACAGAAACCGAATCCAGCTTTGGCCAATTGACCTAACAATGCACCTGATTAAATGAAGCACAGCTGTTCCTACTAACACCATAGCATAATCTGCCTTTCAAGTAAACAGCAGCAGAGAGACACAAAGAAACAACCTTGTTTCACAAATAATTCAAAATAGTGTTAATACTTTCAACCAGGAAAAAAAATAAATCTAGTTTTATGTATGTTTTCAAGCAACCCCCACTGTATTTGCAAGATCCACACTAACATGGTTCAATAAAAAAGGATGAGGGAGAAATAGGATTTTGCTGGTTTATTTCATAAGAAACAACATCTGAATAACACATACAGGAAAACAACACTCAAAACATATTTTGCATTAAAAACTTAGTTAATAAAGAATGTATATGCAATTAAAGAATCGCTGAGATTGTGCCTAGTTGTGACTTCCTCTGAAATTTTAAAGCTATCTTGTGCAATGTATGACAACAAACAAGATCAGTGGAGACAAGAAATAGAAGTTCTCCAACTTTTAATGCATCCTACTAGTTTGTTGTTTGGGTTTTTTTTAACTGGATACACAGAAGAAAGTTTTTGGTCATAATAAGGAGTATGCTTGCAAAAAAGAAAAACATTACAATAGCCAGAACTTTACCCTAGGTTGTTAGCTAATTCCTCTTTTAACAGCTGGCTGCTTTGAAAACAGTAATGGAACACATATACTGCTTACAGCTGTTTTAACTCAAGTAATTTTACTAGACTGCAGAAGACTGAAAGACTAGTTGTAACTTCACAGAGCATTATCTCCAGAAATACCCGTAGATACTTTTAATTAAAGCTTAAGTTTAACGACAGTCAATCATTTCTCCTCACCCTAAGCATACACACACGTATATATTTGTGCATTAACGCTAAGTATTTCACATTCCCACGTATCTGCCCGTATATACCGCTAAGCACTTGCTTTTACGCCGCCACAGGAAGACTCTTCCAGAGTTCGTGAGAAGCGAGCAGGCGGCGTTCCGTGTTTCGTTGATTTGCTTCTAAGCCTTCAAATCTCACAGGCTGAGGCTCACAGGTGCCAGAGCCGACCCGGCGGCACAACGCTCCACCCAAGGAGAGCGGCCTTTACTGACTAACCCCGTCCGCCCCCAGAGCCCCAGAAAGCGGAGGGGCTCCCGCAGACCCGACGCTCGGAAGGCCGGAGCTGAGGGGAGAGGCGCCCGGCCCTGAGGGGGCTGAGGAGACGAGAGGCGCCCCACCCAGCCGGCGCGCGCGTCCCGCGCCTTCGAACTGCGCGCCCAACCAACCGGCTGCCGGCCTGGGCGCTACCACAGCTGCTGCCCGAGCAGGGGACGCCAGCCGCGCCTTCGTTCCCTCCTCGCGAAGCAACGGAGCCGCTTGAAGGGCGGTCCCTGAAGCCGTTATTTCGAGCTGGACGGCAAAAGCGTTATTTTGTCAGCTTTCCTCCCCTCGCCCCCCTCGTTTCCTGTGGAAAATCCCCCTACTTTTCTTCCCCTTTAGTTACACCCAAGCCGCCAGCGGTCACAAGACCTACCCCGTGTGTTCCCATCAGGCTTGACCGGCGGGAAACAGAGGCCCGAGAGGGGAGAGGAGCCACCCGGCAGCCCCAGCAGGCGGAACCCGCTCTTTCTCGATGAGCTCTAGGAAGGGGTGCGGGGGGAAGATAAATGGAGTTGCGCTGCGAGGGTCGCACGTGGAGGCGGTGAGGGAGGGTCGCCGTGGCCTATCGGTGGGCAGTGGTTCCCGGGGGCTCTTGGCGGCTGCCTCAGCCTCTCCCGGGAGGCGGTAGTTGAGGCTGAGGGCGGGTTGTGGCTCCCTTCACCGCTTCGGTCGCGTCCCTTCAAGTCCCACGCTTAGAAAACCCTTAGGAAGGTTAATATTGCGAAAAGCCACTTGTAGTTTTACCCAGTCCTGTCGTTCAAGGCTTAAAAAAACCCCAACGCTGAACCCCGGGTTATTTAGAGCACCGCAGGGCTCAGTGGCACTGGGCTGGAGCTGGGTGTTGGTGAACTGTTACTANTTTTTTTTTTTTTTTTTTTTTTTTAAACAGAAGGACGGAGCGTGCGTTATAGCCTGACGCTTTCAACATGGAGAAGAAACAAATTTCAAAGCGCTTATACGTTGGAGGGCTCGGCCATACGGTTTCTAAGGCTGAACTGCAAGAAAGATTTGGCAAATTTGGGCGTGTTTTGGATGCAGAGATTATTAGCAGGAAAGATGATCAAGGTAACAGTTTTGCATCATCCTTTAAAAGTGATTTTTTTTCTCAATTTGTAGCGTGAAGTAGGATTTTTGCTTCAGAGATGCTTTACTTTCAGGAATTAGCTTAACTTTCAGTTTTAAAGGAAACACGGAAATTCTGTGTAAATTAACTGAATGTTTATCATTGAGCAGGGAACCCTATGAAAACTTTTGCTTACATCAGTGTCAGCATTTCTGATGCAGATCTTAAAAAGTGTAAGTACATTTTATTTTAAGTAATTCATGGTTTTGAGCCAAGTTGATAATGATACTGATAATGCATCTAATGTCAAATCAGGATGTGGTCAAGGTAGACCCTGTTTCATTCTGTTGCCGTGTTCATTCCAGTTTCTTTAAGCTGTAGTTTTATGGAAGTTGCTTTACTGGAGTTTTCAGTAAGTAGATGTAAGCAGATTAAAAAGATACGTTGTGAATGAAGTGGGTGATTTATGAGTTTAGTCTAACCCTTTTATGAAACAATATAGGAAATATGCTTTAAACGCTTTCATAAGGTCCATAAAGCTTTAGAAGTGACTTGATGTGAGGAAACCCAGAAGGAGAGTTTATGTAAAGCATGCTTCTGTTAAAGCAATTTTACAAATCCCCAAATAGTTGGATTACAAGACTACTAGTAGGGTTATCAAACCACCTGTGCAATATGTAGCAGCAAAATGGTCGGTGAAGATACCTATACCCAAAGAGAGGGATTGGTAATATGCCCCTTTTACCTAGGGAATGCTGCCATTAGGAATAGGAAAGCTGAAGTACGGAAGTTTTTAAGTAGAGAAAAGCCGGTCTGATGGTAGTGTAGACACTTCAGAGTACACGTATCTGAATTTTCAGGTTTGTATTTGAACTGAACCATACAGACTTCGATGACTCTTGAAGTCAGAACTTTAATTTTGGATTTCGGCCTTTTTCTTTAACATTTGAGTATTAAACCTTTCATATACAAACTTAAATCAGTTGAGTAATGGAGTATAAGATCACACTAAAAAAACTTCAGACTGTCATAGAAAGAGGCATAGTTAGATCTAAGGTGTATTTTTTTTTAATGTAGAAAATATTCATTTTCCTTCTCCTTGTTTTACAGGCATGTCTGCTTTAAATAAAACAAAATGGAAAGGGGGGACACTGCAAATTGAGTTGGCCAAAGAAAGCTTTTTACACAGGTAAAAACCAATTAAAAAAGTGTATGTTGTTGCTAAAGTTACCAGACAAACAGTTTTTCTGTTTATCTGACAAGATTATGGCTGTGCTTTCACCTGCTACACTCTTAACTCTTTCTAGTTTTTATTTACATTGGTAGACAGTTTATACATATTAGATACTGCAACATGTTTTGCATCATTATTCTCTTGAAAGTAGCAGATACGTTAATTCCTTAAGCAGTGAATGGTTACTGTTCTGTGGGATGAGGTCACCGCCAGCTCTAATTTAGCACACAGGCAGACTTTTTTTTCACACAATGTGTACTTCCTGGTACAGGCTCGCCGTAGAGAGGGAGGAAGCAAAGCTGCAGAAGGAAAAGCCACAGAGAAATGACAAAGCTTATCTGTTAGAATCGCTGAAGAAGGCTGGAGTTGTAGACTTTCACATGAAAGCAGTACCGGGTACAGAGGTGCCAGACCATAAGGTATGGTGGGGTAGATGTATAGAGAATTAAAACAAAAAAAAAAAACCCCAGAATCAGCACAAGCTTATTACACCTAAATTTATGTCAAATCTCCAGGCTTTATGTAAAGAAATACTTAGTGTGACAGTCCAACTTGTGAAAAGTAGTCTCAAGAAGTACCTTATGCATAGACATGTAGAATGTTGCTGTTGTTCTTTGTAATAACTCGAAATAATCTTGATCATACAGTCCTCTCTGAAATGTTAAATTACTAAATGCTTTGTTACTTGCTTATGTTGGGAATATCTTTGTGACACCCTTAAGACACACGTTCTCTTTACATACTTTTATTTTTGTACAGCATATACATTTTTGACAGCTGGGTTGTCAGGATCTAATCTCTGTGCGTCAGCACACTCAGGATCAGGGTCTATGCATGCTTACAAAAGTAAGACTTGGAATAAAATCACTGAACATGCAAATTTAGGCAAAAATTATATTTACTACAACATTTTCAGAACTATTTGCTAAACATAGGATGTTTTGGGGGGGTGACAGGAGGGAATTTTTAATTTTTTAGTGGGAAAAGGGCAAAATAATAGTGATCGTGTCTGTGTAGTTACCACTGTTAATTCATAAACCAGAAGCTTTATATTAAAAATAGTACTTGTAAAGAAATCCAGTTTTCTATTGTCAGTCTTTATTTGCAGGTTGTAAAAATTTGGTTGGTTAGTTGGTTTTGGTTTGTTCTCCTTTTCAGAAGGAAGCTGGTTAAGTTGCACAGCATGAATAGATCTCACTTAAGAGAGTAAACAAAAAAAGAACTAGTCACGGATGGTTCTTTATTAGTGGTTCTGTTAACAAAGAATAAATGTCTTGTTTTATTCCAGGGTTACTTTAATTCCTTTTTGTTTAATGCTGTTTATTTTTCTTTTCTTTTAGAAATGGGTTGTTGGTAAATTTGGCAGAGTCTTGCCTATCCTGAACCTTAGGAGTCAACAAAAAAATAAAATATCCTTTTCCTATTGGTTGAGCGTAGGCACAATTCCCTTCTTTCTTTTGTCATATGGGGAGACATTTCCTTAACAGTCTTAATATTGACTACTGTGTCATACTTGATTTACTGCAAGATTTACTTCGGGGATTCAGTAAGTTTGTGTGATTTCAATAATTTTTTAGACTGCATGTCAGTTGCTTAAAGGCTTACAGTTGTAGCATTCAAGAGGACTCTTCATTGTCCTTCCATGCAGAATTTAGCCTGTTCATAAAGATTGGAAGTCTGCTTGCTGAAAGAAGTTGCTTTAATTCCTTAACTCAGACTAACATCGTGAAATATGACCCATCAAAATATTGCCATAACCTTAGAAAACTGGAACCAGACTTGACAGGTGTAGTTCCTATATCTGAGCTTACTTGGCACTTGGAAGGCAGGGACGACAGCATGAACAAGAAGCGGCAAGGAGAATTTCCTGTAACTAAGAAACCACCTAAAAAACTGAGGCAACTGGGCAGTGAGGCTCTGAATGGAGCAGTAGTTCTCTCTTCTGGGTGCCAGTCACATTCAAAAAACACAGGCTCATCACAGCTAAATCAAAGATCAAAATCCAAATCCAGTGAGAATTCTAAATTGCTTCCATCAAGCAGTCTTAATAGTCAAATATCAGGGAGAGATTTATTATCAGATAAAAATGTTTCTGGAGTTACAGCTCAAAATAATACGAGTGTTTCTGACAGTGACATTGATTCTGAAGAGGAAATCAGAGCAATGGTAGAGAAAGAGAGAGAAATACAGAAAGCTGAAAATGTTGAAGTTGAAAGCGACCACTTGGAAATTGTTGGGGATAATTTTAAATTAAAATACAATAGTCATTGGGCCTTAAGCAATCCAGATGCCTTGAAGAAAGCTATCAAAGGAAGTTGTGGAGAGAAAGAGACTACGGAACGCAATAATGGTTATGATTCAGCAGATACAGATGAAATTATTGCTGAAAGTAAAACTCCAGATCTAAGTAGCAGGAAAACTGCAATTTTAGAAGATTCTAAACAGGTGAAAAATAAAGAAATATTAACTAACAAAAAATGTGATTTGGTAAATGACTCCTCACTGAAAACTTGCAATTTAAACGAGGAATACATTGAAAGAAAAGGAAGAATGAAAAAATCAAAAATTGCTGCCTTGCAGAGTACAGCAGCTAACAGTACAACAAAGACAAATGATAGTGAAAGCTCTTACTCAGAGCCTGAGAAAGGGGAGTCTGAAATCAGCTCTGATTATGAATCCATGATGCAAAACTGTTACCGCTTAGACCTTACGTTAGATGACTTAAAAGCATTAGCTACTGAAAACTCTGGGACACCAATAGAAGACTCGGACAGTACACAGAGTTCTAGCGGGCTCAGTGTTGAAGAAAATCCTAGGGGTAATATTTTGAATAAAACAAAATGTTCTGAACTTTGCCCTGCAGTTAAAAAAAAATGTATCTGTCCTGAAGATATAGTTGCTATAATTTTAGCAGGGGAGGAGAATGCTGATGAGGAAAGCTCCAAGGAACAAAATAATCCACGTTTGAAATATCAGCCCTTCAGAGGAATGGGGTCCCTTTGTGAAAGAGAGTTAACTAAGGACAGCACTGGTTTAACAAAGAGGTCTGTAGGAAGTTTAGGTGTCAAAGCTTGTATTTTTTATTGTGGGGGGGAGTCATCTAAAAAACAGTTTAAGAACCATCCATTGTATTCACTTGAAGTCAGCAGCAAAGAGAGACAAAATACACATTGTGAGCAACAGCACAAGGAATTGTCAGATGCTGCCTCAGCAGATGAGAGAGACCGACCTGTTTCCAGGCCATGTTTACAAGGAAAGAACAAAGGTGTGAGTCCTTTGCAAGAAGACCAAAATTCAGAGCGTGGACATGCTCTTCCTAGTGCTGACCAGAGTGAAGATGAGAGCAGTGACATGGATAGTAATGCTGCAGTGTCACGGAAACATGTTAAACAACAATCGAAAAGCCAAAAACTGCTTTCAAAAAAAATGAAGAGGGATGTAAGCAATAAAAATCCAAAATGTGAAGCTAATAAATGTGAGAACGGGAAGACAAGCCTTCTGGAAAATAAGGAGCTTTGTCTTCATGCTGCTGCTTCAAAGGGACCTAATACTGAAAAGAAACAGTTGCAGGATAACCAGAGGAGACTGGCAGCTCTAGAAGAGAGACAGAAAGAGAGAGAATTACAGAAGAAGCTCATTCAAGGAGCTCTTTCAAATCTGGTAATTACACTCTCAGCTTCTATCCAAATAGCGTGCAGTAAAAGAAAAAGGGAAATTAATGGATGTGGTTTAAGACATTTTAAAATCTTATTCTGCAGTTTCTGATTACATTGGCTGTTTTCTTTTGAGTGTATACAAAATGATGCATACCTAATTCCTGGAATGTCTTTAGAGTTGCAAGAAGAATAGTAGATTCCTCCTTTCATGTCAGGGAAATGTCTTCTAGATATTTATTTATGTATGACTGTAGCAAGTATTTGATATGTTTGACTTGACAGTTTCACTCTTACACAGGATAGCCAGCCAGCAGGCAGGCATAAACACATCATTTTCAATTCAGATGTGGAAAGTGAAACTGAAGCAGATGAGATGTTGAAGAAAGATACGAGTTCGGGGAGTGTACCTGAAAAAGTAAGTGTTATTGGGGGAAAAAGCCCAGTGTTCTGTAGGGTAATGCCATGTCAATATGACTATGCCTTTTACTCTGAAGGCTATTTTTCATAGTGAAGTGACAGAAAAAAGTAGATAAGGTTTGAATTAATATGAATGATTCTTCTTTTCTTGCTAACATAAAACAGATTTCAAAGAACTTAACCGTGCATCTGGTAAAGCTGGAGAACCTGGAAAATGTGTAAGGAGATTGGGGTTTGCATAAGAGATATTCTAACTTTGATTAATAGAAAAAGAATGTTTAAGTTATAGGGCTTACGCATAACTAGTTTTGAAATTTTGCTGCTTTTAGTCAAAGGAAGGGGAAGAGATTTGGCTTGAGAGGTACAGAAGGACTCTTTGTTCTTTCAACATTGTGGACAAAGAATCTGTGTTAATGTACTGTCTTGTTTTTAAAGTGATATTAAGGTCCAAAGAAGTCTTGCAGGACTTGCTCTTTACACCTAACCTAATTGAGACCTTATTTAGCAGACTCTTCAGGATTTTACCGCCATACGTTCAGCACAATTAAGTACTTATTTCTGGAACAGAACTTCTTGTATCATCACGTTTTTTAATCACGTCTGGTAAAGCTTTAAACCAAGCTTTAAACCATTGCTTTTGCTTTTGTTGGTTTTTTTTTCTTCATAAATGTAGTAAGATTAGGACCATTCTCACTATTTAATTAAAACCTTCTTTTCTCACTTTTCCTTACATTGAGCACTTTACATATGTATCTCTTACCCTGTATTTAGAATCCCTGCCCTGTATTTTTCCTTTTCTTTAAAAGAAAGAAAAGTACCTCTTACCTTTGTAAGAGGTGCGTATATAAGATTTGAAGCACATGAATCAATAAGTGAGCTGGTTGTTCTAGAAATCCAGTGGAAAGCACATGAACAAAGTTGATACTGATTTATTTTCTCAAACTGATGTAAACAGTTGCTTTTCTGTATTTTCTTTTTGTTTAACAAAGGATGAATCTGCTCCTAAAACTTCAAGCAAACTGTTTGAAAGCAGTGAGGATGAGCAAGGTGATACAGACGACGAGAGATTCAAAATTAAGCCCCAGTTTGAAGGCAAAGCTGGTGAAAAAGTGAGTGAACCCAGTACTGTAATTTGGTTTTCTTTTAAGTCTCCATAACACCACTTCACAAGAACATAACATGTAGGTTTGCATACTTGCTGAATATGGTTTTGACAAACTTGCGATAGAATTCTCTTAAATAGAGGAAATAGTAGCCACGGAGGAAATAATGTGTGTTGGGGAGTGGCAGGAGTTTCTTTGATGATGTCATCTTTGAATACAAAGAAATTTCTGAGAAAGGCGTCAAGAGCTAAAGGTTATTAATGTTACTAGAATTATAGTTTAAAGAAAAAAAGGTTTACTGAACATTGATTTTTCTTCTCCAGTGCTTAATAGGATCTCTGTCATTTTGTTTAGCTCTTGAAATTGCAATCACGATTTGGCACAGATGAAAGATTTCGCATGGATGCTAGATTCCTTGAAAGTGACAGTGAAGAAGAAGGTAAACCTGCTTATGTTTCCTGGTTAATGACAGTAATAGAGCTCTATCATGGATGCTTGAAGCATCTTATGGACTACTTTTGCTTCTTCGGTGATTCCTTAAGGAAAATAACCCAACTATGTTGTGGCTGTACATAGTATATATTGGTAGCTGTGTTTTCTTAAGTGTATAAGTTGCAAAAGTATTTGTTATAGCTTAATGAGATGTACCTGGTTGATAAAACAATACTGGAAAATATTTTTTTTAATACAGGATGATATCAGAATGTGTTTATCCATGTTTTTCACAGCATAAGTGGTGACTTAATTAACAAATTTTTTGACCATTACATTCATTTAAACTGTTTGTCGTCTTGTCATCCTGCAGTCCATGGCTGATCTGGCAGCCTTAGAAAGAAAGATTTATTTATTTTTTTTAAACAGCAGAAGGCAGAAAAGCTGAAAATGCAAAAAATTTAAAGATTCCCCCCCCCCCAAATTGTTAACCTAGTTTTCAAGACTCGGAACCCGTTTCTGAAATTTTTACCTAGTTCTGCTATTCCCTTTGTTGCTCTAATATGGTCCTCTGTACATCATCTGTCAGTGGCAGAGCAGTTGCTCAGTTATGTGATATAAGCAGTAACAGGTTAAATAACTGGTCTGATTTTCATGTGAAATAGATGCCCATGACATTTCTAGTCAAAGATTTTCTGCAGTGCAAGGGAGAAAGCCTCTAAGTAGCTTTAAAATGAAGGAAGTGATGTGTTGATATGTCTGAGCTCTTCTAGTACTACAGTAATGTTATATTAAATATTACAGGCTTACTCAGGTCATAGTGGGGAGAAAAAATCATGTATTTATTTTTGTCTTAGCAGAGGCAAACATCTTGAAGGCAGATGAAGAAGAACAGCTTGCTGAGGAGAAAAAGAAAAATCTGCAAATACTGGGAAGCCTCTTGAATATCAACCTGGAACAATCTAAGCCAACTAAAATGGCTACAAGTGCTAAGAAATTCAAGTATGAATCATCCGTTATCAGAAAAGAAGGAATTTTAGGAAGGCTTCATTTTTTGCTGGTGTTTTACAACTAAAATTTCTGCCTAGCTGACTGAAAAAAGTATTTCCTTCTCTGTTGTGTGCATTTGAAGTCACTTTTTAATGCGGTTTCCCAGCTTGAGTGTCCCAGTAGATTATACAACTGGTAATTATCATCGTTTTAGGGAAAAATTATCAGATGCCTGCTTGAGTTTCTTCTAGTGGATTTTGAACTATTGGGTTGTTGGTTATGAAAAATTAAGATTTTACTAAGTCCTTGCCTATGTAAAATAGATTTCTGTTTGCTGTGGAGACAAACTTAGGTTGGCTAAACAAAGAACATGTGAGTTGGGCAGTAGGTCAGTAAGTTAGACTCTAACTTCCGTAGCAGTTAATAAGGTTATTGTTTTCTGTGGCCTACAGATGATTAGCATCAAACTTATTTTTCAGTGGGGATTTTTTTTATTTGTATTTCTGCTGTTGAGAAATTTCTTCATTAGATTAGGAATTTGTTTCACGTTGTTGGGCATGCTCTAGCCTTCATTAGGAGAGGATGAGATGGGTTTGGAAAGGTAGTATTGGATGTATTGTGACATTTAACTATGCGCTTTAGCAGAAGCTGATTTGTGGACTGCATTGGTGGATGTTAGTAATGTTAAGGGTAATTTAAATAGCGTGCAATTAGTAAATTTTTACTGACAGTCACTATTAGAGTTGCATCAGTGACTGCTGACTGCTAAATACCATTGTGACTGCTGCACGATCTTATTTAATCCTATGACTTCTGTACAAATTTTCATGTACCTTCTAAAGATTAAGCAGAGGGGAAAATAATTTGTGCAACCCCAGAGATCATTTTAGGAAACTTTTGTGAATGACAGTGTTCTTTACCCACGTAATGATAGAGTGTGTAACCATTTAAAAGTTGTTATTTATGCTGGAAGCATTAATTTGGGAGAGGAGGGGAAATAAGTGACTACCTTCTGGCACTGCCATAAGACAGCATGGGCTTTGCTATGCTAGCACTGAGGTCAGTCTGAACCTTACACTGATTTAGCTGAAAATCCTGGGGTTTGGTTCTTCACTCCCCTCCCCCCCCCCCCCCA
>VZSZ01009296.1:0-13865 GCA_013398815.1 Ibidorhyncha struthersii | reverse complement strand
CCAGGATGCTATTGGCCTTGGCCACCTGGGCACACTGCTGGCTCATATTCAGCCAGCTGTCAGTCAACACCCCCAGGTCCTTTTCCACCAGGCAGCTTTCCAGCCACTCTTCCCCAAGCCTGTAGGGCTGCAGGGTATTGTTGTGACCCAGCTGTGGAACCCGGCACTAGGTCTTGAGCTTCATGCCATTGGCCTTGGCCCATCGGTCCAGCCTGTCCAAATCCTGCTGTAGAGCCTTCCTGCCCTCAAGCAGATCAGCACTCCCACCCAGCTTAGTGTCATCTGCGAACTTACTAAGGGTGCACTCAATCCCCTCATCCACATAATTTATAAAGATATTAAACAGAACTGCTATGTTGTATGGTCACACACCATTCAAGAATTAGATGGTATCAATTTGACATAGTTACCTAGACATAATGAATGCAGTGAGAACACTCTTGCGTAAAATACATACATAAAATTATACTGTTACAGAAGCTGATGCTATAGTCTTCTTTTATAAGTATTTGCAGCTATTATATAACCTGATGGTTATTCCTACAGCAAACCTAACAGATACTCTACAGAAGTCCTGTGTCTCTTCGCAGACACACAAGGACATTACAAAAAAGAAGGCACAAAGAGTATAAAATATGTCCTGTGATATCCTATAAGAAAGAATCTAAAAAAGCATTATTAAGTAAAAGGTGAAGCAAGTTGTAAAGTCTTGCTTAGTAGCAAACTCAGTCTATTTTCTAATCTTGGCAGGAATGTTTCTTCTCCCACCTCTCTATTTCCTAATACTTTAATTGAGCTAGGAAATTAATAAAACTGGAATGGATTCAGGAGTGTGCAGGAGTTTTAACAAAGACAGGAAAGATCTCTTTTTTGAAAGTATTTGATAAAAATGTATTTAAGTCAGTAAGAATTCTGCCGGAATATATGGGGTGTGAATTACTGAATAAGGATTTGAGGACAATATTCTGGTGAGTTTAGTACCAACAGGATTGAAGTTTACGCCATTACTCAGTTCCCTAATAACTACAGTGTATTGTTTGATCCAGTTATTTCCCTTAGAAAGTAACGCATAACTTTCCAATTTTTTTTTCTCTTTTAGAAACCAACAAATAGCTTTCTAATTTTTCTTAGTATACAAGCCATTACGTTATGATCCTCTGACGATAACAGGGATAGTACTAGTCCGTATAAATAGAAAGTTATCAAATACTTAAATAGGACACATAAAACATTAGTAACCCATTTCAGGTAAAATAATATTAATCTTACTCTATCAGGCTTGCTAGTAAGATACTTTCTTTTATTAGATAACTATTATACATAACATTCTTGTAAAGTAAAATAAAAATTTTTTCACAAAACAGTAACCCTTACGTGCGTGGAACCACAGCAAGTATTACAGTGTGCTCTGATGGTTTTGTGGCACGAATAGACCTGAGGAAACAAAAATTTCTCAGTTACACCACATGCTTTCTCAATATTACTTTGAGTATTGTAATTGACAATATAAATGAAAACCGGGACTGAAAGTCACCATTGAGGCTAGAAAATAGGATACCACACTCCAAAACTCCTATCCCCACTTAGACAACCCATTTCCATTTTGATACCATATTCCTCAGATTTTGCTCAATGCAGTGAAGAAGCAAGAGCTCCAAAAACCCAGTGCACGAACAGCAGCTCTTCGAATCCACTCTTATAACCTAGCAAAGCTTTGCACTGTTTACTTAGCTTATTTGGAGCAGACTGCCCTGAATGCATGGGTTGACAAAGGCCAGTCTATACAATGCATTTTCAATACCCATTAGCTAAATTAAACAAGAATCTCCACCATCGTCTCCCATATTTACCATTGCCCTTCCAGACACTGTAGAATTTTGTTTAGAGGGTGGGAAGTGCTTTTGGGGCGTGCAAGTAAGAAAAGAGGGTATAGCAAATGTCTATATCAGACTACGATTTATGAAATGCTGAATAAACAAAATTTTACTACTTTACATATTAGTGAGAAACTGAAAAAATATGACCAGCTATCAGAATAACACTCCATTCACCTCTTACTAGCTAAAGATAACTTTTTTCAACCATATCACACTGTCCTGAATAAACAGTCTTTTTTTTTTTTTTTGTTGGCCTTTTAGAAGAACTTCCATCAGCACAAGTACTTGGGCTTTAAAATACTCCTCGTCATAAACATAGCAAATTTCAGCTCATGATGGACTGAGAAGCACAGTATGGTGTATAGCACAAAACGTATACTTCAGCTAAAACAAAGAATCCCAATGCTAAGCACCTGCAATCTTAGAGCTGCTGAGACAGTCATGAGCACCAGAAGAGCGACGAGAACTTTTGCGAAGAGCTGGCAGTACCTGTCCCAGTGGACTAACAAACACATTCCTTTGAAGCACTGCAGCTTCAGGCTTTGCTGCAGCAGTAAGCCAGGAAAGAAGCAGGCACAGAAAGCAGACAATAATTTCACAACAGCTCTGGCTTATGCTCTGATAGAAGCCCATGACCTAAAGAGACAATTCTACAATTCAACTTTGCCAAAAGCGTATTTTTCATGTTGTTCTCCTCTTACAAATGTATGCATACCTTCTGGCCTCAACCTCCAAAATTCCATTTTACTGTAGTTTTGAGTGTTCTTTTTTAGTTTGTGTTCCCCACTCCCTCCCATGTTTTATTTTTCAAATTAGGAAGTTTAGTTTTGTACAATATATTCCGAAGTTCAAAAGAAGTATAAGGTCCTTTAGGTTACCTGCAGATATCTTGTGCATCAAAATATCTGGAGTTCCTGTGATCTATAACAATTATTTCCTGGTGCTTATCAAGAAAGCATTCAAGTGCTGACTCTGGAGTCCGGGCAATATTGCACCTGTATCCAGCTCTGTCACAAGCCCACCAGAAACCATCACTTTGGTTGTCTTCTTTTGCAAAGATCAGCAAAACCTGCAAAGCATGTAAAACAGTGGCACCACATTAAACATACAAAATAGTTCTCTGCATGATGCAAGTCTTAACAAACGCTTCTGCTATACAAAATATTGAGTCTACTTTGAAAGTGGAAAGATTGAACTACAGACTGCAGAACAGCTGATGCAGCAGCACAACTTTCTTAATAGACAGAGTGTTTATCAATAGATAATCAATAGTTAACGGCATAGGACTGTTATTTAGGACAATGCCAGCTGCCAGATGATGAGTCTCTTCTAACTCATGTTCAAATTCAATCAGCAGCCACCCAGAGCAGGAGAGTAGGTTTTCAAACATCGTTGCCTCTCTCATCAGGCCATCCCAGCCACACACACACTTTCAATTGTAATGAACTGTCTGAAATGCAGCTGCCTTAATTATCGCTCTTCAGGGACAAACAATTAACATAACACAGTTTTATTCATTATTTCTCCTTTGATGTACAACAAAATGGAGTTAACCCATGCTCTTTCAAAACTGAAAAGGACAACAAACAACCTGGTATGGATAGTGATAGGTAGGAGAAAAAAAAAATTATTCAAACAACACAATTTTTACCCAATAAAATGTACCTAATTATGTAAATATACGAGGTAGTTTCAACAACTTCAGCTGAACACTTAAGGAACTGCTCACACAAGATCAGGTAGGATGTGTGCTGAGGCGTTGTTCTAAAAACCAAATTGATGTTGTAGGAAGTCTGTTTGCTAACTCATACACAGAATATAGGCTGAAAACAACTGTATTTGTGTGCTTCTTGTGTGAAAGAAAGCGTTTTTAAGAGAGAATAGATTTTTCATCCTTCCACTATAACGCATATATTATCAGTGTACAAATTACACAGCTAGGAACACAAGTCATGTAGAAAAACCCCTTCAGAATTTGCACATATTTACTACAGTAACTGATCACTAACCATGCCACCCTGTGTGACAGATGAAGAAAAAGGTTAATTTAGTGCAAATATGTTGTGAAACAGAAAGGCCTCAAAAAGTAAAAAAATTATTCACAGCTATTCAAATTGCGCAGAAAGGCAGCAGCCCGAGAATAATCTATGTATAAAGCAAAATGCTGCTCATTTCAGAAAAAAAAAAAGTCATCCCCTGACTTCACTGAAAAAACCTGTCTGAACAAAATATGAAAAATTTTGCCTCAAATACCTGTAACAAAAGTCAATAACCTTTCATCTGTGCTGCTCTGGGCAACTGTAGTGTCACCACATGAAATTCAACACCATCAGTCTAGAAGCTAGAAAAAATGACCATAACTTTTCTCTTATCTTGAGCTGTCTGGATTGTGGAATTCTAAACAATAAACAAATCAATTAATGTTACTGTGGCAGGACAACCAGTCAAGGTTTCATTAAATAGTTGAAGAAAATGATAGACTCAGAATTTCCATAAATACTAAGAAATAACTTAAGAAGTTTCAATTTATTAGAATGAGCATTTTTAACTGCAGTTAACAGAAGCAGATAAGGGTTACAGACACAACATCCAAGGTAACCATTGTTATTCTACCTAATCCCTGATTTTTTTCCAACCATCAAAGTGTTGGAAAGCAGTAACGTGGTTGAACTACAGACTTTGTCTGTGGATACTCAGGTAAAGTCCCTACTCTGATACAATCTTCTGTTTCGTTCCAACTGCTATTAGCTTATTTTGTTCCTAGTTTGATTGGTACAATAAGGTTCAGAAAACAGGATTTTTGGGGGGCACATTTTTTGATATCTTCTTTGTCTCAACATTCTCCATTTGGAAATAAAGGATTGCAAAATTCAGTAACTTACCAGCTGTAAAATAATGGAACTTAATTAAAGGACCCGATCTTCCACTAGTAGCTAATTATCAGCATGTGAATCCTTCTGAGAATATACTACCATGCTTTCTCATTAACGCTTGCATGAAGCTTACTATAAAGCATCAAAACATAATGTAACTAGAAGTATATTGCAAGATACAGTCTCAAAGACAAGATAAAAGTTTAACAACCCATATAAACAACACGGCCAAGGAAAAGCTTGAATTCATGTAGCTTTTTTTTTCGGTGTAAAAAGATCATTTTACTCTGTGCTGTCCTGGTTTAGGAGCACCATGGACTTCCCCTGTGGAGACCCTTACATTTTTTGGTAATGTGTTGGAATTTTTACCACCTTTCTAAGTATTTGCTTCACACAACTATTACTTGTCTTGTTCCTAGTTTATCATACAAATACAGAAAAAGGACAGAGATTTGCTTTAAAGAGTTCAAAATAAGTCAAGAGACACCAGCTGGGCAAGGACACATACAGTAACACAACAAAACCATGAAAATTACGAACAACAACTTAAGAAGCAAAAATAAAGTTATTTAATTATTTTTATGTTCTTGTACCCAACAAGAGAGTTCTAGGCTGGAAAACATATAGTGGCTCTGAATTAAATTAGGGAAGAGATCTTGTTACACTGAAAATCAAAAATCAGTATGGGGGAACAGTAAAATGCTGTGCATCATCATGCTTCATTCGCAGTGCAACAGGGAAGATCACCACCATTAGAACAGAAATGGAGTTTGATGTCAATACTGTAAAAGAGATGACAGCCAATGAATGTGCTTAGAGGTGAGAAAATGAGGTATTTGAATGGGGGACAAGTCCAAACCTGTATCAGCCCTGTTGAACGCTTCTGCCAAAGGGCAGGACAGATTATTAATGTGCACCAAATGTTTATAAAAACCACCTTTCTCCTGTGTCCTCTGGAGAAAGTGCATTTATATGTACTTTCACCATGGTCATTTCTAAGGTCTCAGAACCAAACCAAGCCTATTTGCAAGCCTTGGAACAAAACTGGGGCAGATGTGCCAGCTGTGTGTGGGGAGGGCGTTCGGAGGGTCAGAGCTGGTAGATTTGCTTTGGACTCTTCCTCTTGCCCCTCAAGGCCAGCAGCACCTCCGTCATGATCGAGTACAAACGAAACCAGTCTTGTCCTCCAACACAGATGGTCTTAAAGGTCAGTGAGGAATCTATTACATGGTTTATGGCAGGTCACATTCACAAGTAAGGTCACCTCTCAGACAAAAAAATGTAGGCCATTTTGAGGCTGGCACAGTTGTCCTGTAACAGCACAAAACGCCCACCAGAATAAAATGAACATCACTAAGAAAAGCCCCGGTGGCAATTGTTTTAATATACTAAATTGACTTATCAGACAACTGTGAACATGGTTAAGCACCCACAAACAGAATTTAAAATGTGATATTCAGTAGCTGTTTGCCCTGCACAGAGAAACACGCAACTCCATTTTCAGGATGGAATAAAATATTAACACATGTTTTTTAAATGTGTGGATGTATGTGATACTTGCCAAATTAGCTGAGGTAATGTGGTTTGTTCCACAAACAAAGGACTTGGGTTTACATAAAGTGTTTTCCCTTTACTGTAAATAAGTTACTGTATGGCAATATCTTTATGGAAAACTCTTCAGTTAGTGGGTTTACTTAAGATTTGCTTTCTGCTTTACTTAAGGTCTTCTATGGTAGCATCATAGATTCTTACTTGTGTACTGTAGGGACAAAATAACATCCACACCTGACAAGATGCCAAGAAGAATGTCAGACACTTAAAAACAACAAAACCCCCCACTTTCCCTTCTTATATGAAAAATCTTCACTTGAAACAGTTAACACTGGTACTATGATACTTTGGCAAATCAAATTTTTACAAAGTAAAATCCTGATTTAAGCACTGTGAGTATTTCTATTTGTCAAATATCTGCTTGACCATCTTTCTGCAGATGATCACAGTCTAAAGAACATTTTTCTATGAAGAGTTCCACAGTTTTATGCTGAAATTCCTTGCACAACCAGACTGGTCTACTGCTGAAGCCACTGTTTCACAGTCTTATTACAGTATAAACAAATAGTTTCATTGGATCAAGTCATCATTAAGACTGAATACTTAATACAGAAATAAAAATGTAAAGCTTTATGATACATATACACATGATTTATTTTCCTTGAGAATAGCATTTCTTCCATGTGTAGGTTTTTCCTCTCATAGACAGATATCCATGTAAAACAGAACAGGTGACTGGTGACTAAATGTCTCTGTATTTTACAGTTAAGTGACCTGAAAAGTTAATTTAAATGAATGGTGTATCACTAGAGTGATGTTAAAGACTATTTCATTTCCCATCACCCAGGGCTCTAACACCCACTATAAACTAAAAATAAAAACAGTTGGCGTATGTTTACTGGCACAGGAACAAAATGTACAGAAACAGAAGCAAGTACAGGTAAGAGATGGTGGTCCTTAAGCTGAAGTTCAACCTGCCTTCTTGGAAGTGGTGTGACTTCTTGGACTAGTGACCTGTAAAAGCCTGGTTCTCTGTCCTTTTGTGCAAAACCCAGTGAAACTTGCCAGGTACCTAAATTTTATAATGTAGCTCTCTGCTTTGGTATATCAGAACCGAATAGTTTTTAACGTCCAGGGAGGCAGCTCTTTCCGCTGCTAATGCACATACACACACACGCTTATTCACAGGACATATAAAAGGAATGATTTTACGTTAATGGAAATCTAAGCACCTTGTTTACCAAGTTAATTTACTCTTAGATCTCTTCTCAAGCAATCAGATAAACCAGAACACCAATTACACAACTATAGGGTTGAACCTTAATTTCTTCACCCATTAACAGTCAATTGACTTTATCAAGAAATTGGAAGATCATCTTACCTGAATTGGATCTTGTGTCAGTCTCATGGGCCCAATTTGTACTTCTGTAGTTGAAGCCTGCTAAAGAAGAGAAATACAGATTTTTTTTCCAGTTTGCTTCTTAACAAGATAACATTTTACATGCAAGAATGAAAGATCAAACAGAACCATGGAAAGACTCTGAAAGGCAGGCAGGCATATGACTCGCAGCCTTAATTTAGTTGCTTTGAAATGTATCTTTTATGAACATATTTTACTAAACTCCTAATTTTGTTTTATTTGCCTCTATGTTAAAAGCTGTAGGGTTTTAAATAAGGAAACAAGAAACACTGCTTCCTTTCCCCAACAGAATACCTTGGTTGCACAGAAGGACCTTTTTTTTGCTTAAGACTACAGAAAGCCATTTTTTCAGGCCAAAAAATGCCTTATTCATTTGAATGTAATACAGAACTTGTACTAAAGGTCTTGTGACATATATTCAATACTAACATTTTAATTGGCTTGGTTAGGAAAACTGACTTTTCATACAAGAGAACTTGTTTGGATTGCAGATTTAAAATTGTTTTCCAGAACGATGGCCTTTTGTTTGCAGGAAAAAACATTGCTACCATGTGAGCCATGACATTTTCAGAAGACATGTGAGCAGATCATAATTTAAAGCTACTGCAAGAAAGCCAACAGAAGCTGGCTGTGGTTGCTTTGTTGCCATATTTCCTAGGAGCTGGACTACCTTAATAATTTTTGTGTCTTTATACTTTTCAATATGTTTCCTGTACACAGCTGGTTTGTTTCACTTCAGACCATTAGCTACAGGAGGTTGTTAAGCAACTGAACAATACCTATGTCCTCCCACAGATGCACATACTTAAGGAAAAGAGTCTTTGAACCCTTAAAATATTGTTGTCCTCAGGTGTATGGAGGATTATTTGCAAGTTAGCAGTCTCTAAAAGGGCAGCCCCTCTGCTTTCCTCACACTAGTTACCCCAGGTGCCTGGTGTAGGCAAGTTAAAGCAATTGCCCTGCAAGACATGTAATTTGAACAAAACTCCAACTGTAGGCAGATTCCTGGGACCATTCCCTGACACAGAGTAATCCTGGAGCCTTATT
Source organism: Ibidorhyncha struthersii (assembly GCA_013398815.1). Lineage (NCBI taxonomy): Eukaryota > Metazoa > Chordata > Aves > Charadriiformes > Charadriidae > Ibidorhyncha > Ibidorhyncha struthersii. Next base: position 5,097 of record VZSZ01009296.1, on the reverse strand, counting down.
TCTGCAGCATTTTGCTCTGCCATGCTCATTAGTTTGAGCCTTTTGTCCGAGGCTTAAATTTAGTATTTTTCAAAGTGATGCGTATAAACATTCAAAATGTATGAATTTACCAGTATTCAACGTTTTTTCTTTAGGGAATACAACACCATGTTAAGTATTAACAGCCTTGCCTGCATGTGAGACAGTGGTATTATGTATGGCTACAACTGACACGGTGGACTTTCATGCACCATTGATCATTGATTCTTCTCAGCCCAACAATGTACGTCAGAAGGTGGTAACAGGCAGTACTCCAAAAGATTAAACTACAAAGCCTGCCACTGTTTTCCAAACCCCAAACTGCCCCCAATATAAGGGTAGTTAACCTCTCCTTTTCTCACACAAAAGCTTCGCTTCCCACTTGAGCTCCTGCCATAGCAGAATGTAACTTTATGCCAGTAAGTATATCAGAATAGAAAAGAAAGTTAGCACCCATCATCAACTGTGAGTTATGAGTAAGGTTAGACAAACAGTTCTCTGAAAGCTCACAAACCCTCTTCCTCCCCACCAGAAAAGAAAAACAGCACATTCACACGTTGGTGGTATTATATAGGAAACTCTTAAACACATGTTTTATAGTGATTCACTTTGATTTAAAAAAAAAGTTTAAAGTAGTCTCATTAAACGAATCTGTAAGAACACACCACAGACTTGGGTCAGTATCAGTGCAAAAGCTTCTTTTTTAGCAACGCACAGCTCCGACTGTCCCAGAATGTATTGATCAAGAGCTTGGGATCCTTCACAGAAGACAGTTAGGACACAGATATTTATTTTATTATCCATTTATTAATGTTACTAGGGAACAGACATGGTGAATGAACACCTTACACTTTTCTGTCACAGGAGGAGGACATCCAGTGCTAATTACTGTGTTTTGTCCACGATGGAATAACTGTGTCTAAGACACAGATCAGTGCAAGAAAGTCTATCAGTACCTTTACAGAGATTCCTTTATAGCATAGCCATTTTTAGCCTGGGTATTGTAAAATAACAAGAAAAAATTGACACAACTGTGACTCAGGGTTTCCATCCCTGCTGCTTCTGTGTCAGCCTCATGAATAGAATGTACCTGAATAAAAGGACCTAAAAATCAGGGTCTCTCTCTCTTCCCCCCTCCCAGTTTCAGGGAGGGTTCCTGCCTTTGCTAACAGTAGGAAAGTTTCACGATGATTAGAAAATCTGAGAGTCCTGATATAGGTGAACTTGTCCCCGTCCTGCTCTGCGCAGACATGATAGGGTCAGAAACACATAGTGATGCAGAAAAAGCGCTGCTATACCTAAATATTGCTATGTATAACTTTTAATCCATAAGCTGCTCAATTTCATTACTTATACAATGCACAAACACAGATGGGACCCTCAAATTAGGACTGGTAATGAACATGAGCATAGGAAGGATTAATAAACCTTCTCATCTGATACAGCAAAAAGTACGTCTGAAATCCTCTTTCCTGGACTTGGAGTTCTGAGTTTTGTTTTGCAAGCTGAATCAGTCCCTTGGATTTAAATGCCTAAATTGCTCTGGGTACAAGTGACTGGCTCACTTTTCTCTTTCAAAACACAGCTAGAGGAGGCAGCAAGAATAATGACATCAGTGCCTGGTCTTCACAAATGTCCTATGGATCTCTCCTTGGCTTGAAGGAACTAATTCCACATATTCCTAACTCCCAGAAGAATCTGATCATGTGGACGTTGTGTATTATTAATACCATGACCATACCTCTGCTCATTTCCTGACTTAAGTGAATATCTCATTGCTGATGATTTCCAATTTAAATAAATCTCTCATTATTTCATTGACTGTCAGGAAGGACTGCTAATAGATCTGCAACTGAAATCAATTAGTATAGTAGCTCATTACAAACTTTTCTGGTAAAACATGTGGACATAAGCCTGGTTCCAAAGAGGTCAGTGAGAAAATCCCTGATTTCAGTGAGCAGAGGAACAGACACAAAGTTGGAAGCAAAGAAATCATAAATAAACTAACCATCTGGGAATAACAAAATTTTAAAAACACTGAAGAAATTTTTGTTTTAACATTTTAAACTGTCCAATATTATTTCCAGTATCATTCTAACCTCCTGGGCAATCTCCACAGAAATTAGCTATTAATCACAGAATTAAAGACAAAGTCAATGAAACTTTCTTAAATTCTACATTTTTATGTAAACCAGTGATTATCAATTGTGTTACTATCATAGCAGTACTATTTAGCAAATGTATTATCACTTCATTAAAGGTTCCACATTTTTAAATCACCAATACAAAATTATTTACTGCCCCATATGCCTGCAGGCTTACAGCCCCTGCAGTCTGGGAATCAACAATAATTAATTATCATTGGTGACAGCCAACATGGTTTCACTACAGGCAAATCATGCCTGACAAATTTGGTGGCCTTCTACAATGGCATTACAGTGTTGATGGATAAGAGAAAAGCAACTGACGACATCTACCTGGACTTGTGAAAAGCATTTGACACTGTCCCACACAACATCCTTGTCTCTAAATTGGAAAGACATGGATTTGATAGATGGACCACTCGGTGGACAAGAAATTGGCTGGATGGCCACATTCAAAGCGTTGTGGTCAATGGCTTGATGTCCAAGTGGCAACCAGTGACGAATGGCGTTCCTCAGGGATTGGTGGTGGGACTGGTGCTGTTCAACATCTTTGTTGGCAACATGGACAGTGGGATTGAGTGCACCCTCAGCAAATTTGCTGATGACACCAAGTTGTGTGGTGCAGTCAACATGCTGGAGGGGCAGGATGCCATTCAGAGGAACCTGAACAGGCTGGAGAGGTGGGCCCATGCAAACCTTGTGAAGTTCAACAAGGCCAAGTGCAAGGTCCTGCACATGGCTTGGGGCAATCCCAAGCACAAATACGGGCTGGGTGGAGAATAGTTTGAGGGCAGCCCTGAGGAGAAAGACTTGGGGGTACTGGTGCATGAAAAACTCAACACAAGCCATCAATGTGTGCTCACAGCCCGGAAAGACAACAGCATCCGGGGCCGCATCAAAATAAGCATGGCCAGCAGGTTTCGGGAGGTGATTCTGCCTCTCTACTCTGCTCTGGTGAGTTCCCACCTGGAGTACTGCATCCAGCTCTGAGAAGAAAAGATGGTGAAGGACTCTTTGCTAGGGAGTGCAGCAATAGGATGAGGGGTAATGGGTGTAAACTGAAAGAGGGTAGATTTAGATTAGATAGAAGGAATAAATTCTTTACTCTGAGGGTGGTGAGACACTGCAACAGGTTGCCCAGGGAAGCTGTGGATGCCCCATCCCTCGAAGTGTTCAAGGCCAGGCTGGATGGGGCTTTGAGCAACCTGGTCTAGTGGAAGGTGTTCCTGTCCATGGCAGGGGGGTTGGAACTAGATGGTCTTTAAGATCCCTTCCAACTCTAACCATTCTATGATTCTATGACGATTAAGAGCACAACCACTGTAAAAGTAATAATGGATTAGAACAGCAAAATCTTCTTGAATATTTCTTCATTGCTCCAGAACAACAATGGCAACTAGAACCAACCAAGCAGTGAAACAAAGGTGTTGGTGAGTTCAGCTTCCTGGAAGTGCTCAGGATGGATGTGTCAGTTGAGAAGCATTGCATAGATGCCAAGGTGCCTACAGACAACCCTTTTGCCCCAAAGGCTCCTTCCCCCAACCTGCTATAGCTTCTTTCCCCTTTAGTCACTCCCACACTGATGCAGCCCTTCCCTCACCTTTGCAGTATATTTTCAGACCTCTGTCCCTTTGATTTTGTAAGCAGGTAACTGGACTGTCTTCTTGACCTGGCTCTCTCTGCACCAGTGTACTCCCCTGGCTCCATCTTTGCTAGGGCTCATTTACATTTCTCTCCAGCTCAGCTTTCCCCGTCTACACTGTTGGTGAGGGGTGGCACCTCAGCCCAGCCTTTGGTTATTACCATTTCCATATTCGATTATACCACTATTTTCAACCTCAAATCCCATATTTATCTTTTTTTTTTCCTGGCCAAATTGCAGTCCTGAAAAGGATTACAACCATGTGTGACCTCAACACTGGTCTCAGCTTTGCTTGAGCTCCCTTACGAGACACAGAGCCCACAGCTGTTCTCCAACATCCCTGGCCTGCAGCTAGTGTCCTGCTCCTCTTCCTGCTCCAACACACCTCACCAGGGTGTCCAGCTCTTCCTCCACTGTTCAGCAATGTTATGCCCCTCTCTTCTTCCCTTTCTTTTCTTTGTCTTGTCTTTCTTAGCAGACCTATGTCCCACTCTTTCTCCTCTTCTTTTACTTTTTTATCACATCTTGTCCATTCAACTCACATCCAGCATTTTTCTATAGTTTAACACTTGGACACTCTTTCTGTGTTTGGAGTCTCCCTATGCTTCTTTGCCAGCTTCAGCTGTTACACGGAGTATCACCTGACCTATCTAGCAATTTGTGTGTGTCAAAAAGGAAAGGATTTACAGGGATAAAATCAAGAGCTCTTTTCACAAAGATGCCACTTCTGACTCAAGAAGCCCCTAACTGATAAGGTGGCAAAGGCTGAGAGAATAAACGGGGGCGATCATTACACGCTCCCTCTGCTGGAGACTTGGTCCTGAGCTAGATGGGTTTTGGCCTGATCTCCATGGTTCTTCCAGACACCATCCTTCCCTGATTCGTTCATTTAACTGTCTGCTTCTGTTCATTCTCTCCACCCACCAATACATCTACTTTCCCAACTCTCTTCGAAGGAGCACTTCTCTCTTCCATCTCTGTTGTCTAGTTCTGGTTTTCCTCTTCTTGATGTGGCTTCCAGCTGACTTGTGCGTCTTCTTTCCCAGCTGCTCCCACCCTGCATTCCCCTGGCTCCCACTAGAGGGCTGCCGACTCTGCTGCACAAGCTGCTCCTCTCATGCCAGCCAGCTGCCACCCTTCTTCTTTTTCTTGATTACAATAAACAAATTATTTGCTTCAAAAACAGAGCTCCACTGAGGACTTGCATCTGTATCCCTCTACTCTAGACCTCTTTCCACGTTTGGCAACAGAAATCTCAGCTTTTCTCTATGCATGTGTCTAGCCGTCATTTTA
>VZSZ01009294.1:67897-95456 GCA_013398815.1 Ibidorhyncha struthersii | reverse complement strand
CCCCCCCCCCCGACGCGGGGCCCCGGCTGCTGCACCCGGGGAGGGAAGGCGGCGGGGAAGGGAGAGCGGGATGGGGGAGTCACGCCTGCAGGGCCGGATCCCGGCTCCAAGGGACGGATCCTGCCCAGCCAAGATCTCTCTCTGCGGAGACAGCACCCCACAGTCTCACCCACCCGGAGATCCAAAGTGACGTGCAGCCCTAGGCCGGAGCAGGGAACGAGGAGGCAGAGCAGGGCTGGGGCAGTAGTTTGTTGGTGCAAAGGTGTGCCAGAGCCCAGGAACGCAGACCAGCACGAGTTTCGATTTCTGTTAGCATCTGCGTAATCGTTATCATCGTGGATTCACACGCAGCAGCTGCCGCTAACCCTGTGGCAGCGCTCACAACTGCCTGCCTGTACGACGTGAGACCCCTAAAATACCTAACGTGCATTGTGGGCCTGTGCTTTCAGCTGAAGCCCCCTCCCCTTTCCCCTCTGAGTTTTGAACAGGCACATCAACACCAGCGTATCAGCCCGGGCACAGAGAACTGCCCCGACTCAGTTTCAATTGCTTTTGTACAAGATGCAATGGGAAAAAACCCAATGAACCAACAGCAAGAAGGCTCCACTGAGGAGTGGGAGAGTGTGCGTTTTAGTAAGACATAAAAGAAAGGGTTGAATAACCTAGCTCTTCTCAGCTTGGCAAGAATGTTCCACCACGCGAAGCGGGAACCACAGCATACACAACATACCGCTGAAGACAGGACCCATATAACTTGTTTATTGAGCTCTATATATAGTTAAAATCCGTAGGTGCCATAATCCATTTAAAAAACACAAAGACATCTACAAACGTTAAAAGGCTCTAGGATTGATGATCCCTTTTGTCTGAGAAAAAAAAAAAAAAAAGAAAAAAAGAAATATCCCAAACCAAAGGAATGTAACCCCCCTGGGCCAGGGGAAAGAGAAGCTGCAGACACGCAGAGCAGGTGGCAAAAGGAGCTTGGTGTGGCGAGGATGTGGCGCAGCATCCAGCCCAGGTCCCCTTGCCCGGGGCTTCCAGCACATCTCGGTGCACAGCACTGGGAAAATCTCCCCATTCACCACCCACAAAGAGCAACTCTCCTCCAGCAAGTCCTTCCCCATGCATTTTCTCAATCCCACGGCTCTTGGGTTGCCTTTCCCAACAAATCCTTAAGGGATGTGGTGCTGCCACCTGAGCAGGGGGCAGGGGAAGCACATGGATCCTGACCAGTGGGTGCACACACAGTATCTGGCTCAAGGGAGATGGTCCAAACACAAGTCGGGAATCTCTCCAGCAAGAAAAGCCATGCCACTGCAGTTCCAGCTGTCCTAGCCCACCTCAACTTCACAGCCACCAAATGGCAGCACCACAGGGCAGAGGAGTTTATGTACCACCGGCACTCAGCTTTCCCAAGCACGTCACTACGCTAGGAAGTGCCACAGCAACCAAAATGCCGTATTCCCTTCCCAGAGAAGCAGGGTATGTGCGAGCACTTACACAGATCACATTATGGAAGAGTAAAAGCCGCGTGAGAAGCACAAGGGGCTGAGGAAGGACAGCACATGCTGAAAACTACTTTTTAGCATTTTTTTTTTTCTTCTGCAGTTTCTGGCTCAGTCTGGAAATCCTGGTCCAGCCATGTTCCCTTCCCACATGTCCGCCCTCCTCTTTTTCACAACAGATTGATGTCTCCGTTCTTCTCCCCAAACTCCCCCCCTTCCCCTTCGCATAAGCCCACATACAGGACGCATGCCAGTGACGGCATGAAATTCCTGAGGAAGAGTCTCTCAATTCTCAACACCTCTCACTCACCTTCGGGGAAACTACAATTCCACGTGACATCCGTGATCTACACCCTCCTTAATGAAAATGCAGCTTCACCCACTTTCACCAGCTATTCAAGAGAAAGCACGAGAGTTTCCTCTACAAACCCAAAGAAAAACAGGCTTTTCCTTCAAGACCAACTGTTTCTACTTCAGTGCTAAAACACGGGCTTCTCGTCCTTCTTGGCAAAAGGCTGTAGCACAACTTGGCGTAACCACCGCTGGCAGATACATTCCCAGAGTGGTGGGAGCCTGATAAGTTCAAAGGTTTCTGCTATCAGACCCACTCTTCCCAGTCAAAAGGCAACACCACATTCAAAGAGAACGTCGGGAAACAACAAAACAAGCTGTATTTTATACATATTGTCCAAACAAGTGATAAGGGGTTTTCTCCTCCAACTAAATACATTGTATAATGCACGCACACAGACCTGGATACTTTTGCTATACCCTAACAAGTGAGACATTACAGCTTTTCATTCAATGATCACAAGAAAGTCAGGTTTTGGGGGGTCAAAATAATACAGATCACAAGTGTAGAAAATTGAAGACAGCTTATAAAGGGTCCCAAATGCAAAGCTTTTCCTCTCATGAATTTGCTCTTTTCCATCTGCGCTTGAAGAGAGTCATCCCAAACATCCCAAATGTTGCTGCTGTAAAGTGCATGGCTCTAAATAAAGGTTGTTCCTTCAAAAGGACCTTCAGGGATTGCTGGATTTTGCTTTGTTACTTTAAAATACCACTGTGCTTAATGTGCTTAATGAAATTAGACACCTAAAAGAATAAAGTTATACTATGTACATTTTAAAAAATGAGCGAAAGGTCTCTAAAAATATGCTCTTGGTTTTCACAAAATGCTCCGCCTGCTCAGGTTTGAGGAATACTTCTGAGCTGTGCTGCAGCTTGCCAGCAGAGGAGACCAAGCTAAATCAGGCTCGTGGCAAAAAACTAAAAAAAGAGGGGCCAAGGCCAGCCCTTCCCCTCGGCTGGCGGCCCTCCCCCAGCACAACCCCACTCCTCTCCTTCAAGGACATTCGGTGTATTCAAACAGCAACAAACCAGATTTGCCCACAATAAACCAGCATCAGATGGGCCAAACACTAAAGGAACTGCACAAAGGGGGACAGGACAGGAACGCATGCTAGGGAAGACACCAGAGGAACTGTTAAATGTCAGAATCCGTACAAGCACTAATCAAAGCTTGAATTTACAGGGGGGATTCAGATACCAAAATGAAAACGCCAAGGGAGCTTCACAAGCCTGCTCATCTCTCCTGCGTGACACCAGCAACAACATTCGCATGTGCTGCAGAAGCTGACGACCGCGTTGTGTGAGCCAAGAGCACTACCACTGGGAAGAGAAGGAAGTAGCTTTTGTTTTTGGAAGAAAGATCTTTCATATGGCCACCCATCTCCTGTCCTCAGAAATCTGTGCCACCGTAAGGGCGAATGCACCGAAAGCGGGTAAGCAGACACAAGTCCTACAGAGATGACTAACGCAGCTGAAGCCAGCATACTCTAGAAGGTATTTTTGAGCTTGGCTGCCACAAGCACGAGAATCTCTCCGATCTTTTTCTGCCAATTCTCTATGTCCTTGGAGACGTCGCACCAGAGCTCTCCGTGGCGAGGTTCAGCATTCTCACAGCGCTTCCTCACCTCTTCTTGTTGTTCCTACAGGGAAGAGAAATGACAGTTTGCAAGTCTCTTAATGCCCTGGTTTGTTCCAGCACAGAGACAAAAATTTAACAATCCCCTCCCTGATTCACACACTCTTCCAAAGCTTATAGTGGGTTTATTGTTCTGTTTTTTTTAAAGGCAGTACGGAAGCCCAAGTCAAAATTCAGTGGCAACAACTCTCCTGCCTTGCTGAACAAACTGGCTGAATTACTGTCAAGCAAGTTTTGGCTACACCAGAGAAACTGCAGCAGAAACTTCCTTTGCATTACCACCTGCATGAGATCTGTCAAGTGAGAGGTCTCTCTGAAGTCAGAAGATAAACACTCCCATCATTTCAGTAATATCAGGCAGTAAAAACCGCCGTAAGAGATTAGAACAGACTGTTCCTCTGGCTGCGTTCACGTGCAACCTGTACTTGACACTTGTGAAGAAATGGGGACTCGTTACACAAACCCAGCATCGCAATTACAGGAAAGTCTCCTACGAGAAAGCTTGCATTTTACAGAAGAAAGATTGATTTCATAGATTTTTGCACAAACTAGCATGACTGTGGACAGCAAAGCAGCCTGAAAGACAGCTCAGCCTTTTAAAAACCACCACACAGGCCCGTTCATGCTCGTTCCTGACCAGGCATGACAGCCGTAGCCTCATCTGTGAGCCACAGAGGCAGCAGCAGCACGCTCTGCCCAGCACTGCAGCAATCCCTGGGACTGGGTAACCAACAACGGCCAGGAATTCCTGCTGCCTTCCCCAGCTCCCTCTTCCCAGGCTCACACTCACCTCTGTGCCATGCTGGAGCTCAAATTTGTAAAAGAAAGCCCAGGCATCCCCCAGGTCAGAGTCTATCTTCACTGTTCGGTGGAACCATTCTCGAGCCTTGGTTATTTTACGCTCACTCCAGAATAGCCTGTTGAGAAAAGTGAAAGTGAGTCAACAAATAGCCTCTCTTTAGAGGAATGTGGCAATCTGCAAGCACTCCACCCTAAAGGCTCTACAGATATTTCAATTTTTCACTTTCACAAGAAGGAAACGGCAGATTTTGTAGGCATCTGCTTACTGTCCTTCCCATGGTAAGGGAAGAGACACAAGAGGACCGAAAAGAACATCCACCACTTCCTCTTCACTCTCCCCCCTGTGAAGCAGGTTAAGTTAGCCCCAGGAAGAGACAGACACTCCTGAGAAGGGAAGCATTACTCTCTGACCTCAATCTTTGACTCTCTGAGCTCAGCCTTTGCTAACTCAATGGCTTAATTTTTTTGTTCCAGATTTGGCGTAGACAGAGACAGGATCACATGCCTAAATCTATTTTTCTCTCCTCCAATTTCTTAATATTTCAAGTCGATTTTAGTATCTAATAATTAAATAACTTCTAAAAGCTGAAAATTGCATGCACGTTCCTGGAGCCATGGCACCCACCTATTGTGCTCCAGTGGAGCAGACCTATCTTGTCAGCTCCACTTTACGAGGAAAGGTGAGCACGTAAGCTTCTGCGCTCAAAACCCCAGCCTGGCACCCAGGCACCCCTTTCACAAAGGTACTCGTGAATTCTGAATTTTTTCCCCAGTAGTCAACCAGCTGAGTCAATAGTCTCTTGGTTTCACTCCTTTGCATTAAAGAGTTCATTTGCACTAGTAAGGTCTTTATCAAATCAGACAGCCAGCCCTCATAAAGAGCTTAGCCAGTCATAAAATTATACAGCTTATGTGATTGTTTTTAAGCCCTATAATACTCTTGATTGTTCCGTGTTAAATAAACTGTGATTTAAAAGAGCACGAACAATGATAGAAGAGGCTTAACACCTGCAAGTAGCGGCCATTTTCAGCAACATATTTAACAAAAGTTTTTCACAGACATGTGACACTATGGCATTACTGTACCTACATGCAAGTCATGATGGGAGGTGGAAGCTGTTTGTGTTGGGATTAACTGCTGAACTGTCTGAGGGTACACCAGAAGAGGTTTGGAAGCAGTTTCCATAAAGCAAAAGTTAACATTTTTCTCACTTGCTGCTAAAGCTGAACAAGTCAGCTGTCATTATCTGGCAGAACCCAGCATTGGAGTCACTGGAGTGTATCCTACAGTTTTCTTTGGCTTATAAAAAAGAGTTGTGAAAGAATTGGGCAACTGTTTGGGCAACGTGCTTCCTGCATTAACCTCTTCTGGTATTCGCATAGGAAGAAAAGTAAGTTTGTTCCAATCACAACTGCTGTAGAGCTGTTCACACATCAGATCAGAAAGGATGCGGCATGAGTCAATCCTACTGGTGGATTTTCATCACTGGAAGCCTCACAACTCAATCCAGACAAGAAGACAATTCCTAGCAGACTATCTTCCCGTTTCAGGGAAGCAAACTCCAGTATGACTGATAGTCTGCATTCCAGGAAGGGCCACAACTGCAGAAGACTGACATAGCAGAAATTCAGGAAGGGAGAAAACTACAACAGCACAGAATGTAGCTCAGGATTAAAAAAAAATCTGACAGGATAGAGAGAAAATATGAAGAATACAGTCAGCCACATAAAAACTGAAAAATAACCAGCAAAATTGTCCCTATTTTCACAAGTACTTAAAACATATCCTGCAAAACTCAACCAAGCCTTCACCTGAAAGCACACTGAAATCCCTTTGAAGGGACACAAAGATGGCAATTTTCAGAGTGCCAATACCCAGCACTGGAAAAGGACTCGGTGTGAATGTATTGTTTGCTGTCTGTGCTGTAGTCCCAGGCCCATCAGAACAGCTTGAGGGCAGGCTGACATCCCCCTGCTTTGATTCAAGGGAGAGCAGCAGATTTGCACAGTTACTAGGATACAGCTTGAGAGCTGTTACTTGCTTTGAGGCTTATTAGAGCTGCTGCAGCCAGAATCACATGGTCATGGTTGTTTCATCATGGATGCAGCCACACAGAGAAACGGGTATTTTTACTACATCAAGCACAAGAACTCACTTGGCCACAGCCAACAGGACATGCGGGTCATGTTCACACTTCTTGAGAGCATCCACACTCTTGGTCTTTCGTTGCGGTCGCGCTTCAAGGAAAATTGCCTCTGACCACAGGATTCCTTAATCAAATCAAGTAGGAAGATTGTTTAGTGTTATTTCTGAGATTAACCCTTGCCATCCTGTCATCAAGCCAGTGCTCTCTAACACAAGCAGCATCGTGCGCCCCACCCTGGTGGTTATCCATGCTCAAACCTCATCCCAGATCCCTCCTTCTGCATCGATACTTCATTCAGTACTCCGAATTTTTAGCTATCGCTTATACCACACCAGACCTTCAGTTCCAAACATCTCTGTACCACAACTCTCCTGCAGCTCCAGCGCTCCCTACAGTGGTGTGCAGTAACCCAGAGCTCACACCTTTCAGATGAGACACTACAAGCAGTGGAAAAGGGGAGGGCAACTCAGTATTTCAAAAGTGAAAGATATCCATTTGTCTGAACGGGAAACTGCAGTGGCAGAAGAAATCCCAGAAGGTGCGAAGTACACCGTTTGGAAGCAGTTTCAAGGGTGCCAGAGAGCACCAAGGTGTTATTGATGCTGGCTCACCATGCACACGATGAAGGACAGAGTAGGTCCAGGAAAGCTGGGTTTAATCCCTAGTTCCTTTTACTGCCAAAAGCAAGAAAGGAAATATGCTCAGAGGAGCATGAAATCTTCAGTTTCTCATGTCAGCCAACCGTACCTGCTGATCATGTCAAAGTAAAGCCTGAAAGCTTGTGTCTGCCAGGACTCTATCAAAGTGCTCTCACTTCCCATAAACTGCACCCCAGGAATATACACAAGCTTTGATGACTGCAGTGACAGACTGGAGCAGAACTGTTCTCTTCTTGCTCTTTATATGTAGGGTCAAACCACATTTTTCGGGCCTCTATTTTCAGGCCCGCTGAGGGCACAAACACCATTATATTTCAATTTTACTTTGTGCAGCCTGCCTACAACAGCCATAAGCAACTGGGATTCAATTCAGCAATCGATGGACATAAGCCTCTGGTTTACATGACTGTAGGTGTCCAACGAGCTATTTCCTGCAGGCTTTTATTCCGGTTTGTAGAGTTTTCAGATAGAGTTGGAAGCGATTTTATTTAAGCAAAAACTGAGATCCTGCTCCCCATTTCCATAGCAACAGGCAGATTCTGTAAAAAAGCCTGTGGTGGCAAACACTCATTAAGCATTAGGTCATTCAAAAAACAAAGCGGGACTTGGGTGGTATTGCTTTGTTGACCCACTCGCATGGTGAGCGGCTTGCAATGAGTTTATCATGTCATAAAAGTCACTTGGTTCCCAATTATTTCACTGGGACTTCAGCAGCTGCCAATTAAACACCTTTCAAAACCTACCCTGAAGGCGAGCTAAAAAGGCTTGCCCTGCAGTAGACTACTAGATTTTGTAGTTTTGTGACATCTTCTCTCCAAAGATGTCAACATCTTTAAATAATTAAGTCTTCCAACAATTCTGCTAGAAAATAGGGAAGCATTATGCACTTTCTCCTCCCATCCCAAGAGGCAAGTATTTCCACTGCTGGTTAGGACCAATTGACTTACATTATATGACCTATTTGCCTTTTCTTAAAAGAGTTAAAATAATCAAAACCCAGGACTAAACACTTATGGTACATGATCCCCTAATCACGACTGCAACTGAAACTCACTGCCAGCACAAGTTACTAAGTACACAGTTAGTAGTACAACCAGTACAGGCAAACCAGCAATGAGAAATCTCCTCTGGCCAGCTGTACTCCAATGAAACAGGGAAAAACCCATTCTTTTTCCACTGAACGTCCTAACTACAAACACTCAAGAGTCCTTCAGTTTTAAACCTTGGCAGACTTCTACCAGCTTCAGATAAAAGCTACCAATATCCAAGATGCTTTCCCAGGAAACCTGGGGACAAACCGTGGACCACAGACCCAATAATATACTAGATATTGCATCAAAACGGAACAAACACCCACCTGTGACCTCCCTGGTACAAGACAGCACACAGCAACTGGAATTGTTCACAATGGCCCTCAACATTTCATTTGCAGAGGATGACTGACACCTCTCCAAAACATAGTATTTTGAGACCTGGCCAGAAAGGACGTGGTATCTGGGGACATGGTTTAGAAGTGGTTTTGTCAGGTTAGGTTAATGGTTGGACTTGATGATCTTAAAGGTCCCTTCCAACCTCAACAATTCTACGATTCTGTGAGATCTTGGAGAAAGATGTACCTTTATCAACTGGGCAAAACAACCATGTTTAAGATAGAAATGGGATCCATCTCACCTGAATTGGGGCATTCTTGCAATGCCTTGGCCATCAGAGTATTTGCAATATTCTTTAGCCCAGCTCTGTACTCCAATCGCACAGATTCTAACCTGGTAAGGAAGAGACTCGGTGATGATATTTATGACAACACATTCATTATGTAAAACCAAGCAGTAAGTCACACGAAGGTCACTGGAAATTGCAAACATCTGCCTATTCTGAATGCGCGTAAGTGACTGACATCCTCCTATTCCTTTCTGTCTAAAAATAAACATGATCTTTACTCTATGCTGGCCTAGGTCAAAAACAATCTAAAAAAGGGACTATAACAGAAACGAAAGATCCCTGGGGTTTCATGCTCTGTGCACTACAACCATCAGTAAAGAAATAGCAAGTCCCCAGCTCCTCAGAGTAGCTACATACTAGCCAGGATCACCAAAGCATTTCTGGTATTCAGAAAAAGTTGTTAGTCCAGAAGAAACTCTAGAATGGGCATGGTCACATGCTTCAGGCTCAAATGGCTGAGAAGATGTAAAATAGCTAGCCTGAAGAACACATTGGCTTTGGAGCCCAAATTCAGTTCATCTCCACACAACTCACCAGAGATCTGGATTCTTTGGATTCTTTAGGCGAGACTTTTCCAAGATGGCTCTTGCTCTAGTCAACTGTCCAACTTTCTCCTCCAGCCTCGACAGCAAAAGCCACAGGGGTATGGAATGAGGGCACTTTTTCAACTGTTAAAAAAAAAACAAACACGCAAACAGTATGGTAATATGTAAATTTGACAAAAATCTTATAACCCCTGTAGAACCCCCTACGTCCTCCTGGAGAGTTTAGAAGAAGAGAGGCAAATTGATTACATCACTCAACTTCCTTCTAGTTAGTCTTACAGCACAGAGCAGTACAGAAGTCAAGTTTCTCCGATATCCAATACAGTCAGTACATCAACTATGACTGAGCTATCCCAGTAGCAAGAGAAATAATACACCTCCCTTAAGAATACATCTACAATTTGTGCTCAGTCTGGAGATGGAGGGCTCTTATACATACCCAGGCCACAGCAACAGAGTGTGCAGGAAACAGGCTGCCTTTGAAGCCCGGGAAATCATTACGATAGCAACACTGGCAGAAACCCGCTTCCACATTACTTTCATGGCAGAGAGTTTCAGAACCGTTCATACCCAAGGACACAGATTACCATTTAAAAGAGACACGAGTGCTCTGTAGGCCACCTCTTTTTACAGTGTGTATCTAAGAGCTTGTTAGGAGTCTTTTCAGAGTTCTGCTTTTGGCCTTTACAGGTCTTGCAGAATTACTGTGCAATGACTTATTTCCTACCAGTGAGGAGTCAAGCATACAGCAAACTTTCAATTTTGCACATGGATACAGGGTAAGAGAAATCCTTGCTGCTTATTTCAAGGTCCTATTTTGTTGTTTTGTTATTCTTTTAACCAATAACAGAGAGAACAGAAATCACCTCTCCAGTTAGTTTGGGGCACAGCCCTCTCCATTTTGATTCAAAGACAGACACCACGCCAAAAGCACAAAACAAACTTGCAATCACATACATCTTACCCCTTGATTATAAGCCTCCCGTGCTTTCTCTACCAGCTCCTTTTGTTCCTCAATTTGTCCCTTCATCATCCACAGTTTGGGAAAGTCCTCATAGTGCTTCAGGGCTTCCTCACAAAGCTCCTGGGCTGCAGCAATGTTCCCAAGCACCCATTCTAACTTCACAGACTTCATGAAGACCTGAGATCGAACCAGAGCTGTTTATCACTTGCAGCCATTGAAAAACCATTAAGCCATCAATGCAGTGGGTTCCCACTTTCACACATTCATTGGAATGTTACTGATTAGTTACAGTTTGAAGTAAAATAAAAAAAAAAATAAAATACCAGGGTTGAATAATAGTGGGAACAGACAACAATGAGAAAGGCAAATGCAAATACTAAAAGAGCTGGAACAGTGTGATCAACCTATATCTCACCTATTAGCATAGAGTTGATATTTGTATAATATTTGTACAAAGAGCACAGCTTTAAAAGCACAATCAGTTAACACACTTGAGCCTACTTCATCAGCACAATCTGATCTCCTTAGATCCAAGCTACCAAGACCACCTATTTTTATTTATGGCTTCAAGTTGCAACTGTTGTCCTAATTACAAACTGCTACATAGACTTTTCTGCCCCAAATGCCCTTCTTTTGGCTATGCATGGAAGTTACAGCTGTGAAAAATACGTTATAGACTGAGAGCTGTTTCACTACTCTGTGATCCCCATCCTCCCCATTCCCAAACTCTCCCACCATGACTCCACAAGAGAGGCATCAAGGCTGAGACAAGAGCTTCAGCCCCAGCTGCCAGCTGGAGAGAAGATCCCTGACTGACAAAAGAGGAAGGGGACAGCTTAAAAGATCTAGGATGAGGCACAAATTGGGAGGGGTGGAGGCAGAGGGGGAAACCAAACTCATTTTTCTTTTACTTGGGCAAGTTAAAATGGTTTTGTATGAACAGCTGAAAATTGTCAAAGTTTATCATACCACAAGTAACTCTAGAGATAAACACAACAGTGTAACTTTAAACAACAAACTCGACCAGCGCTGTCTTTAGCACAGCAAGCATAAGTGAGCCTTCTGTGAAAGTATTTTCCCTCTCTTTTTTCCAAGACGTGCTTTTGTGCAACATGAACATTATACAAACAGCTGTAAACTGGGAATTTCCTGACTTTTGCCATTTGTGTAAAAAAAACTGAAACCCTTCAGTTGATCCTAGCCTTTTCTTCCCATCATGCTGTGATTTTGTGTCGCAATTTGCTGGAGAAGTGCTGCAGCAAAGCGGCCACATGCCTGCAAAAGGCAATGGCAGGGAGCCATCTGGTCAATCACTAAGGCCCCAGAACTGAAGGAACTCCTCCTTCCGCCTCAACTCCCCCATGACCAAGAGAGGTCTCAGCCTCTCCACCCTTCACACATCCTTACCCTTGCAGTGGGGGCACTGCTGCGAGCTTTCGCCAGCAGCCTCCTTGCTCTTTCATATTCATTGTTTTCTGACTCAAGCTTCACGGCAGCCAGCCAGATCTCCTCGCTGTTGGGGTTGGCCTGCAAGAACATAAAATGACAGACAAATGCATACAGTGAATCAACAGCAGATTTAATCCTTCGTTTGATCCAGATTAAAATTGAAATCAGAGCTTTGTCAATCCACACTAGGATTTTTTTTCAGTTCAAGCTCCTCCCAGTCTTCTTTGACCTTTGAAGTTTATAGAAATTCTCTGAAACAGATGCGCAACACAAAGATATACGCCAGTTTAGAAGTTGGATGCTTCTCAATTGTTGAAAAGCATTAATGCTTGATCTTCTGAACTTCCAGTTTAAGTACTGAAAAGATCATAGGGTCTGCCACAATGAGACCCCGAGCAAAAAAAATGAAGCTTGAATTCCCAACTGAGGTCTGTGAACACTCCTCCAATAAGTCACTCCGGTGGCAACCATGTCAAGCAAGCTTCAGGATGGTAACAAAAAGCACTAAGAACAAATTTAGGAAGTAAATATATTTTGCCTTCCATCTCGGGACCTGTCATTTGCTTTTGCTGTCACTTAGCTTTTAAGCCTCATTCCCAGTGTCAGAGCTGTACCGCTCTGCCCACCTTCCTTTCGGCATCCAGCAGACAATTCCCTTCATTTTGCTGTGGATTAGCAGGTTTGGTGCAAGCCAGAAGTAATGCAGTAACCTCTTTAATTAGGGCAGACCACTACTCTTTTTACTGAAGAGACAAATGACCCAACACAAGGGGATTCTGATCCATGACTGGGGTTGGTGGAAGCCATAGTAGTAAAATTAATGGTTTGCGAACTCAGAACCTGGTGTGGTACTACTAAAAGAGTAGTAATACTTTTGTTTCCAGTTTGCCGCTATTTTACTGGAGAACATTTTGCCACATAAGACAATCAAAGAATAGCAGAAGCCCCCATCATTTTGACAGGCAGCAGGAATCAGGTGTTGACACAAAAAGCCTACTCTGTATTCTTCACCAGTCATACTGAACACCATCACACATGTCCAATATACCCACCTGGAAAGCCAGGGCCAAAATGCTTCTGGCTGCTGGCACATCTCCTGCCAGCCACTTCGATTTAGCTCCCATGAGCCAGAGCACTTCTGCTTTGGGGCAGTGAGCAACAGCTCTCTGCAAAAGAGCCTCCAAGGATTCTCTGAGACAAGAAAGAGCAAGTTACGATCACTCAAAATACTGCCAAAGGCAAGCTCTCACACACTACTTCCACTATCGCTCAATGTTGTAAGTATTGTTGCAAAGTCCAACGTTGTAAACCCTGATAAGTTGTTTCATAACAAGGAAAGGGTGGGGTCTTTTTTCACAAGGGTTCTGAAATCAGCACTCCACAAACGGCTCATTGTTCAGACACCTTTGTTTGATAGCCTCTGCGGAAAGACCCTGCACACAAACAGCTCATTTGTCTTGGAAAGAGCCACTCTTCTTAACAAACCTTAGTAGAAACTGAGACAGGAAGCTTTTCAGGATTATTAGATGAAGCTGGCTTGATTTTAGTGAATTTTTTCTCCTCTGGAAAATATACTTTTCATGTAGAACAAGGGGTTTAAAAGATAGCCACCACAGGGAAACATGGGAGAACATCACCAAAAGCAAAAGACATACTTATTAAAAAGAAAAAAGGCTCGAAATAAGGTACAACTCAGCATCTGCAGTCACTTCCACACTATAGCCTTGTCGTCTTTAATAAGGACGATTCTACGTGTCTAAGTGTTCTATTGTATAGATTGTTTGCTTTATTCTAAACTTTAGGCAGAAAGTTTCAGATGTGTAAAGCTTTATGAACAAACTTCAAAATAACAGGCCTGAACTGTGACAGTATAACACCAATCTCTATAAAGAATGCGATACACATTCACAGTATGTTTAATCAGAAAATGCCAGAGATGCTCGGACAACTTCAGCTATGAAGTAGTTTATCTATGAAAATGAAATGAAACACATGCTGTATTTCTAGGTGATTTCCCAATTTTTTCCAGAAATGCCTTCTCAAAGATGACTGTCCCTACCTTGCCTATTCATAGCTATTTTTATCAAGTAAACCCTATCGCAAAAGAACTTTTTATGACTTCATAAAAGCCAAAGATGTTCTGAGCACAACAATAACAAAGAAGGTAAGACCTGTAAGCAATGCCAGTGAGTTCCACCAGCTGACCTAACTCTGCACGTGCAACACAACACTTCAGGGCTCGTCTTGTAGCTTTTCTACCTCCCCAGTCTACCACCCTGTAACAAGGATGAACCCCTCCACCCAAGGATTATGCAGCACACATACCTCGTTCCATGGTTCTTTTCAAAGTACGCTGCTCGCAGCCACACACTCTTCTTGCTCGGGAAAACTTGTAAGGCATAAGCATAAATTGCTCGGGCACACTCCAAAGCATTATGAGCAACACACTAAGGAAAAACAGATCAGAACTAAGTCAGTTTAGGATTGCACTGAAATCAAGTGCAAGAAGAAATGACACATGCATAATTCAACACAGACCTCAATAACTCGGAGTAATACATGAATTATGGCATTATATGTAATAGAACAGTTACTATCAGCTTTTTAAAAGGAAGCAGAGAAGAAATTTTCAAGCGTCCCTCTATCAGAGCACAAGTATCACTGGCCTTTCACTGGGGCTGACACACACAGGCCAGCTTGAAACATTAGTAAGGCATTGTAAAGGTTCTCATGTTTGCACTTCGTTTTTTGGGGTTTTTTTTTTTGTTTTGTTTTGTTTGGTTTGTTTTGTTTTTTTTTTTTAACAGGCAAAACTATAAGCACCACAGCATATGCCCCCCTACTGCTGTAAGCCCAATTCAAGGCCAGTGAAGTGGACATTTCTCATGCTGAAATACAATTTAGTTTTTAGTGCATGTTCAAACTACTCCCCTAAAGCAAAGAAAGCCTGGTAAAACTTTTACCCACTCCCTTGACCAGTCTTACATTAACTGTTGAGCTACTATGTTTACGCCTTGAAACTCAACTCCAAGTTCCTTTAACCAGACCCTGAATCTCTGTTGATAACACACACACAAAAAGAACAAAACAAAAACCCCAGCAAACAGTCTATCATAATACCAACATTTTGCTTAGTGAAAATTCAGATCTGAAAAAAGTTCTGCAATACAATAACCTCCCAAGAGGCAGACTGGCCAAACTCAGGCAGATGTGGGAATCACATCCACTTTCACTGATAAAAAAAAATGTCATTTCCCAGGCTCCAGTTCAATTTGCTGCAGTCAAAAAAAAAAAAAAACAACACCAAACTAAAAAAAAAAAACACAAGAAACAGCATCACAGCTGGACATACACTGTCTGCATCTTCCATCCAGGTATGTTTCCGATCTTCTTCCTCAATCCCAATCCCAATCACAGCTCGCATGATTGCCTGGCATGTGGCCACACTTCCAGCTTTATCACATTCCTCAGCATCCTAGAAACAAGAGTGAAGCCCTATTCATTTTGAGGAATCAGCACAAGAAGTTACATTCTGCAACAGCAACTCCTCATGTGCAAACACAGACACATTGTGGGTCACTGCCACATTAAAAATATCTTATTACTCAAACATATCTTGACACTAACTGGTGAGCCCACCCCCACAAGGAAGGTGCTACAGTTGTACACAGCATCAGTCAGAAGTTGGTTAAGAAACAGAGCCCGTCAACTGCATCCACTGAAAAGGAGTAAGTGTGACAACGCGTGACCTTCCCAGCCTGAAAAGTCTCCTCTTACAGCTCCACTGACCTGTCCTGGGCTGGGCCAAGCAGGGACCTGGCCAATAAAAAATGGCAAGAATTTGAGAAGGAAGAATTGTAACATCAAAATTACTGACCTTCATTCAGCTTTGGGTTGATTCTTACGTCTCAATAAGGGCTAAGCAATAACTGAATTTAAATTAATACACCCTCAACTGGTGTTAAGATAAAGGTACAAAGGCTCTCTCACCAGAGCATATATGGAAAAGCGGAGGTTTATGGCATACAAAGCTTTTGGAAAGCCAAGCGTGTCTTGCTTAAACTTGTTAAAAAGGCCTCTGATCAAATAACAGAAATGGAACAGTTTCAGTACTGAAAAGGAACTCGAGAAGACAATGATGCAGAGGCTGTGGTACTGTTTTTTTTAAACAGGGGTTGAAATTAACCTTTAATTGTTTAATAGCTGTAAAGAAAGTTATAGTTCTTTTATATGTAAACAAGGATATCTATTTAATATTCAACACTTTGCTCATTTCAATACTCTTAAGCAGTGTACCAAGAATATTTTGCTGCCTTGACCCACTCTAAGTGATTTTAGTAGCAAACCGGTTTAAAGATTTACAGTTAAACAAAGCACAGTACATATTCAGGAGGAGAGAGGTTATTTTAACCTGGACGTCAAGCCATTTAGATGGCAATAGTCTTTGAAGTGTCTTATTAACTCAAGAAGCTCACGCACCACAGCTTTCGAATGTGATCGAAACACTGGAAACCCCTACAACATTTTGCAACTTTTCTAGTACAGAACCTCAAAAATATGATGACCTCAGATGAAGCCTGCACACAGGTTGTGTTTTGCAAACATCACTGTACAACACAGTTCCACCTGTCAGCTGTGATCACTTTGCAGCCTCAGGACTACAAGCCAATAAAGGACTACCAGAATATTTCCTGCCTGCTGTATACGCAATACTTGTATTGACTTCTTATAACACTATCTGACAAAGACTTCTTTGGCAAACAGATACCTTTTAAGCCAAAAGAGACATATGCAAAAAATACATAAATCCTTCACTGGAGGCTTAAAGCCTCTGTCCTACTTAAGGCAGCAGCTGCTTCAACTTGAAGCTGGTTATCTTCCAAGACAGAAGTAAATCAGACATTCCTTAGCTCAACAGATGCAGAGTTACCCCAGAGTACCACCTAACTATGGCCTTGGCTCTCCTCAGCTTTTTAGTCTCACCTCTCATATTTTTCATGGGGATCTCCACTGATAAGCCTAGTGCAAAATTACTCTATCCTATGGTATCTTGCACCAAACCAGAACTTGAAGAGTTCATCTGGGTCTAAACAAGACCAAGCAAATTACCTGTATCCATTGCTCTCTGTTGATTTCCACACCGTTGGCCCTAAGAGATGTGATGGCTCTGTCAATGATTTTCTCCACCATCTGGGTGTTTCCATTGGCTTCCTCCAGTTTGGCAGCAGTAATCCAGATGTGACGATCTGTTGGAATATTCTCACGGGCTTTGTTAAGGACTTTACGAGCATTCTCATATGTCTCCAGCCTTGCCAGCGCAAGCCACAGCTGTGGAGCAACAAAAGATGTATTTTAGATTAGAACAAGGAGATGACAACGCCGCCGTATGGCAGTGTCGGCCCAAAGAGATAAGCAGCTTTATGCTGTTTGCTACTGGTTGGCAATTGTCCTTAAGCAGTAGAAGCAGGCTGCAGAATACTAATGGAGAAATAGTAGAAACAGAGTCTACTACTGTCCTTAAAGCTCAGTCCTAATAATTTTAAGATATCATCTCTGTTTGCTGGGCTGCTGCACTCATGTTTTCTATTCAAATCACCTTTCAAACAGCCAAGTATAAACTCTGGTTCAGCGTTTCAGGAACGAGCAACTTTGTTTTAGATTCCCCAGGCTATATGTATGCTTGTTTTCACAATTGTCAAGGCACGAAACACAAACGTGAACATGGCTAATTGGCTACAGCAGGCACAGCAGTACACTGGTACAACTAACGTAACAATTACACAGGAAAATGAGGCATATAATGACCTCCAGACAATTAAATCTGGAGGAAAAAAAAGCACAGTCCCCTACTCATCACATCCCTCTCATTGTGGCATAAAGCATGTTGTAGAAAACTCATACTGCACTCACCCTGCCTTTTGTTTTCAAAGTTCTACTGCTGACCTAAAGTGGTGTGTAGGGGGTTGCTTTATTTTATTTTTAAAAAACTTACTTCAACGCTAGTCGGACAGCACTCCACAGCCCGACTCAGCATGATTCTGGCATCCTCAGGTTCTTCTAATTCCACGGCTGCCTTCCACAAACGCACCGAATTTGGAACATGCTCAAGCGCTAGAGAAGCAAAACAATTATGTCAATCATGACAAAGTAGTTTAACAAAGAGAACTGTATTTTTTAAAGATGGTATATTAAAGGCTTTGTCCTATTATGGATGAAACTTCCTGAAAGAGAGAAGGGAGGGAACTGTACTTATATTAATGAGAACTTCAAATCAGAAGATAAAAAACTTACTTAATAATTTTAATTGGAAACAGGTTTTGGAGAGCCAAGGACTTTTTCCCTGTACAAGCTGTAATTGCATCCTCATCAGTAAAACATCTAGCTGAACAAAGCCTCCAGTCTCAGCAAATGAGTGTATATAGGATCTTCAAAATTGGGTAGCCTAATCATGCTGGGCCTCCCTTTATAAAAAAGGAGCATCTTCAATACTTACTAATAACACAACCTTGTTCCTTAGATGTTGAAACTGTCCCTTCACAGTTTATCTTGTGGGCATCTCCTGACAGCTTAATGGATCCCAGTTTAAATTCCCAAAAAGTTATTGGCCCACTATGCAAAAATAAAACAGGAGGATCCATAAAAGCTTAAAGGTATTGCTGACACTAACACCCTATGCCACTGAATCCATAGTGTTCTTTCAGCAACCCAATACAGGCTCCATCTAATTAAGAATCTTTGAGGCTTCCTTAATCTTGTCCTAGAGTCAGCTACTGCTGGTAGAAATTGCATTCCCTACAGACTGTCCTACATGTGCTGTCTGAAACGTTAAAGTCTAAACAGCTTTTCTCAGTCTGTCTCTTCATAGCCTTCTATCTTAAAGTGACATTGAGAAACTGAAGTGGGGTTTGTTTTAGCCTTTTGTCACTACAACTTACACCACAGACTATTAGTACTACTTGCATTGCAGTAGTAGATTCATTGTTTCCATGGTGATTGTACACAAAAGTGCTATATTAACAGAGGATTGAGCACAAGCTTTTTCACTAAAGCAAGCATAATTGCAGGACCACAGAAACTGGGGGGAAGAGGTATCTAAACCTACTTTGAAACGAGCCAGGGTTCTAGGCAAGGCTGTTTCTTTAAGCATTCCTGCAAAGGCAGAGGCACGCTGCTCAGCCTAAACTTCAGAGCACACTCCAGCTCTACAGAAATACACAGAGCATTTACAAGTAGTATGCACTGAGGATTTGGGCATTAACCGTTTCTCCTCGAGTCTGCAGCAGCAGGAGATTTTTCTGAAGAATTTCAGTGAATAATATCAGTCTGCAAGAGCTGAAAGCATCACTCAGCAGGACAGAACATGTTTTCATACATAGAGCATTGAATTTTTACACCTCAAGATGCATTTTAAAACACTCAGCTTGCTGGGTCTCCAGTCAGAGAAAGGCTTTAAAGACTCCAGAGGTTCTGCTGCGTAGTAGGAATGCACACAGCCAACAGACGAGAGAAACACATGACAAAAGCTCACAATTCAGTGACATTACCTGGCAGTCAGTCTTTTTTTATTTTAGGGGAAATAATGGGTTAAACTGCCACATAAGTTAAGGCTATATACACAAACAGCTCCAAGCACCATATTATTGATGTTCCCTAGGTAGCAGAGGAGCACTGTGAAGCTCTTAACAGGCAGAAATTGGAAAAAGAATGATAAATTATGTTCCATTCCACTAACAGCTTTGTATCAGAGATTAAGTAGGTGGTTCCAAAAACTGAAACAAGATGTCTTCTCTTCACAAATACAATGTGTAAAGCAAAACTCAGTACTTAATGCGTAAGTCACTGCTTTCACACAAGACACTCTCCTACCTGAGTGGAATTCAGGAATCTATTTCTGCTCATGTAAAAGTGTTTTTCTGTTCAGCATCCATTATTGTTCTTGAGAAGGACACACAGTGTCGCAGAAGCGACACTTCACAGCACGCTGCACTGCTTAGCCAATGAAAATGGAAAAAGCTACTGAATAGCTAATACCTGAACTCTTACAACTTCAAACCCAAGAATCTTTAAGCGCCTTTCATCTATATGCAGTAAGAGGTCATTTCACCAGAGATGTGCAATTTTACATGCAATAATAAGAGGTAGGAGGCAATTTACTTCCTTTGAAGCCAAACCATTCAATACTGTAGACTGCTTCACAATGATTTAGTAAATGTATTAAAACCAGACCCTTTTCCCTGTCTAGACTAAAGTCAGGAGATACAAGTGATATAATTCAATAGCCATGAAGGACCTAATCTCTACTGATACAGGCACAGTAACTTAATCAAAGAAATAATACTATGAACCTGTGAGGAAGACCTGGGTTCGGGACAACACAATAAACTGCTGTTAAACAGATCATTGTTTGGAAAAAATAGTAATTCCACAAAATAGGAAAACCTCGAAGTGCAATACAACAGAAGATGTAAGGTTTTAGATAAACACCACAGAGAAAAGCTGTTTGCCAAGAACACAGGACTTGCTACAGTGAAGCAAGCCCCAACGCCCACCAGGCTCAATGATACGAGAACCTCAAGGCCCCTAACGCTGCTCCAACAGGAATCACTGTGATCTCTAACAGGCTACAGACAAGTTGGAACTCAAACACAAAGTCCAGTATCTTCTCCAAAACATATCACAAGGTGACAATTAAAACACCCTTTTCTCCTTAGAGCATCATTTTTTAATTGCTTTCACCTACCTATCTAACTTCAAGTTGGAATTGGTTTTGGTTAGTGAAATGTCCTCTTACAGAGCAATTGCAAAATGACCTTTCCACTGAAGGATGTTTTACAAATACTTTAACAACTCTACTCTTCGACCCAACAGCGGCAAGTTCCACCATTAAGGCACACATCACCAACAACTGTATTTTCACCAAGGATAAAAAAAAAAAAAAAAAAAGGCATTTAAACTTAGGGAAACATCTTGAACAACTTACAATGCAATACAAACAGAGGGAGACTCCGACTTTGTTCCCTGACCCTGCAGAAGCTCTCACCTTTCCTAAGGACGCGTTTCTTTGCACGGATATCTGTCTCCAGCTCTGCTGCTCTTATATAGATTCGGACAGACTGTGGAAGGTGGCGGACAGCTTGGGCCACAACAGCCTTGGCTGTGTCCCCAGGCTGAAGCCGAGCAGCTTCTAACCAAACATCTTCACTCTGTCAGGGAAAAGAAACAATCTTCCTTTGCATCAAAACAAGAACTTAGAATTAGAGCTTCTAGCTAAATATGTGTTCTTTTAATACGGCAGATAGCAAAGCTGTGTCAGATATAGCCTGATACAAGCTTAACAGAGAGATGATGCTGCTTGTAACCACAACCTTTTCCTACTGTCCTGCAAGGATCAACAGGGAAGCAAAGCTATTCTGACCTTGGGGCACATCTCCGTTCCTTTCATGATGAGGTTTCGAGCCACTTGGAGTTTGCCAGTGACCTCCTCCAGTCGGGCTGATGCTATCCAGGCTGGTGGATGATGAGGATTGGTCTCTCGTACAGATTTCAGGAGCAAACGGGCTTTCTTGATATCACTTAAGGAGGAGGAAAGACAGGCAGGAAAATTTTCAGCACTCTAGCAAACAATTCTCCTGAATCAGAAGAATCCTGAACCCTGCTTTACAGTCAGTTCTTCACAGCCACACTCAGATACATAGTAATTGTGACCTCAAATGTTTCCATACTGGTGACAGAAATTACATACTACCAAAACAAGCTCACAAATATACACTAACACAGCAAGATCACAGTGAAAACTGGTTAAGTATTTAAGTAAGATTACTAGGAATTACAGCTGGGCATTTGCAGTTGGAAGCTGATAAGCACAAGCGTCAAGTATTCGCATCAACATCTGCACATATCACTCTTGACTTCAATAGCAATTCTTTATGAAACAGGTGTTAAACTTCTGGTCAGAGAGGTTTCCAGAGGTTGTCAATCAAGCCTAAATTAGCAGTACACAGGCACAATTAACCAAGTTATTTCCTGGCTGGCAGGCAGCCACACACTGCCATCGCTCTGGCATGTTAGTCCACGGAGAGAATAGAAACAATCCCCACAATTGATGCATTCAGGTCAGATGCTAAATACATCAGTTGAAAGACTCTACCAGATCTCATGTTAAAAGAATTCATCCTCAAAAACTCACCTAGCATCTTTCACAAATTAAATGCCAGCTGAAAGCCACCCGCTCAGACAGATTTCCGTTTATATGCAGGATCACAGCCATTACTAAGAGGATAAATCAGTTAATCCTTCTTAAACTTACTTGATGTCTCCTCCATGTGTGGGAATCATCGAATTTAAGTCTGTCAAATATCCTTTCGGGTCCACTACAGTCTGGCCACTCACAGAGTCCGACACCTGCAAAAGTCAAGCCAGCACTGCTGAAATGACCACTTGTAGCCCTACAGTCTGCCTGCACACATTAAAGACTGGAAAAGACACTGCAGCTATACAAGAAACCTAGACATTCATCTGTTACCAAAACCAAGAAAGAGGAAAACACAAAGCCTTGCTTATTACCTTTTTTCCCTTCTAAAATACACTACTCTTAATGTGAAAAATTTAGTACCGCTGAAAATCCAGAAAACAAGCAGCTTAGCTTTCAGTCACCAGAAGGTCTTACAGCCCCGCCAGTTAAAGCCCATCTTTTTCGTTTAAACCAGATTTAGATGGGAAAATCAATTAAAAAGAACAGAATTCAACAACAATTTAAGAGTAGGGTTCTTCAGCATTTTGTCCTGCACCCCTACGCAGGACAGAAGATACGCTTCCCTTGGTAAAACCACCAGTGCTTGTTTGCCTGAAGTCCACCTCTGGTATAACAGGGCAGTCTGTTCTCCCATAATGACCACAACTTCCAGGGTCAAACTGTTATTTCTCAGGAAATTCTATTCGTGTAGAGGGCATGAGATTTGGGGAGGAGGAGTACAAAATTATTTCACAGCTGAGCTGTTTTTTCTAACACCCAAGAGAATTAAAAGACTTTTCTAAAGCCAAGTCTTAAATAGTGGCACAACACCAACCCCAGGTATACCTGTCACAGATCCTGCCTTCCAACATCCTTACCTGGCTTAGCCTCATATCCATCAAGGTGTTCCTGGCTTGGCCAATCTTCCTCATATCCAATTCGCCTGTTCCAGGTGTCATTAAGCCTGGTGTCATTCCTCCTGGGTATGGAGTATTCAAGCCCCCTGGATATGGAGTATTCAATCCACCAAATTGCTAAAAACAAGAGTGAGAGAAATACATTCCTAAGATCTCTTCTGAGATTTCAAAAATAATTCAGGCTGTTGGCTGATCTGCTCTTCTCCAGTGGCTACAGGACAGAGACAACAAAACCCCATATACGTACTTCTTAAACAATGGCTTTCCTGAATCACATAACATTTCTCACACAGGTTTTGCAAATCTATAGGTAATTACTCAAGTTTAGTTAAGTCAGTGAAATAAGTAACAAGAAAGTGAAAAATCTGAGGACAAGCACCTAAACCTAGCACAGTTAAACAAAAATATCCACAAAGAAGTCCCATGGATGTCTGGTGCCAGTCCAGAGCCAGTCAGCTTCTCCTGTAACTGTATGACCATAGTAGCCTGCAGCCATGTAGCAACAAACTAAATTACTTAATTTTCAGTTGACTGTAACGCATATAATTTTTAACACAATTGCTCCAGGGTTGGGCAAACCATTAGGTGAAACTGAATGTTATTTTCTGTTCCATTTTTGCAAAATGTTGTTGTAACAGAAACAGATGTTGGTTACACTCATCAAAACTCATTATCACCATTCTACAGCCAGAGGAAAGGAAAAGAAACACTTTCTTCCCTTTTCAACACAAGAACCAACCTTTCCCTGTCTATCCTTGAGCTTTGCGTGGCAATGGGTACGTATTGAAAGACTCCAGCTAGCACAGGAATTTAACATCCAGCAATTCCTTTGACAGACTCACAAACTACAGCAGGCTTTTTTGGTCAAGTATTTTTTTTTCCCAAGTGCCCCTAGTGAATGCACAGTTTAACCTTCATCTCTAATTATAAAGTACAGATCACACCTTCATCAGGTTTGCTTTCGTACTCACCGTTTGGCGTGGGTCCACAGAAGTGTGATTCTCCCCTGACTGTAAATGCTTTGCAAAGAAGCTGTCGGGTACAGGAGTCAGCTTCTCATAACGAGGATTCCTCTGACGCTTGTTCCTGGCATCACCAACTTCTGGAATACTCAGCCACTCTTCTTCTGTGACCTCTGCTAGCTTCCGCTATTCAAACATAAGTTGCCATCCTTATTTGCTGTAGAAATTTGTTCTTTTAAACTGCTCTAATTCCTTAATAGACTTTTTTCTTGAAAGGATTCAAGATCAAGGTCAAAGGTCAGATTTTTTTCTAATCCAATGTACAAAAGAATTAGATGCATTTAATTAGAATTTGGTTTTAGACCAGACTGAGATCCCAAATCAATTTTGTTATTAAATTCAGTGTTACAAATATTCAGATTAATCTCAGTGCCTGCAGCATTAAGTGGTTTATTACTAATCATTAGACAATAGCTTAAACAACATATTTTATTTAAAGATTTAAGATTTAGAGTCAGGCCATCCTGCTCAATTACTGTTCCAATGCGAACAAGTTATCAGTCCCTCAAAGACAGAAGCGTAGCACCTTCTCAAGAACTGATGTGAAGTCACAATAATACACAAACCAGAAGTCTAGTATCAAAATTTGCATAAACTTCAATACCTTGTGTATCCACAAGAAAAGCACTCAACAGGCAGAATCACTGTGTTCTCCCATATCCCTACAAACTAGCTTATAAACACCCACTTCCATCAACTGAGCGCAACTCAATGCTGCTGTCAGTAGAGACAACATTGCTTTATCACTCACTGCAGATTCCATCACCGCTCTGATTTAAGTCAGCACTACCAATTACACTGGCTGTAACTGTGCCACTGACTGAAAATTATACTGCAGTACTTGAAAGAGCTTCAAACCAAGAAGAGGTTCGGCACCACTAGCTGCCAGCTTCATATTCATTTACTGACTTTTCCAACAGAAAGTAATTCTCATGTGGTGGATAAGGAAGTACTCGTTTGCTAACACACAAACTCTGAGCAAAGAAATGCAGAACACATCTACCTCTCACATACAATAAAGATAAAAGCCACATTTCGGACACTTTTTCCTTACTTTCAAGTCCGAGAATTGCTGCTGAATTTTGGGTCGTTCCATACGGTATTTTTCTATTTCCTCTTTTTCTCGTTGTTCCCTTAGGAAAAGGAGTACTGAGGTTATGCTCAAAGTAACACTAGGGAAGTCTTTAAACAAAGCATTGATGTTACAGAAAAACGTTTGATCAGAGCTAAGGTGTTAAAAAAAAAAAAGGCATTTTCCCAAGCTTAGATTATCAACATTGTGAGAGTGACGTCTTATCAAATAAGACAATATTATAGTGTAAAAAATAGACGCCTCCAACCAAGCAAACTTCAGTCTTTAACATCCTCTTACCTGTAGATCAGGTAGTGACTTTAACAAGTTAAACAACACTCACCAGTTTACAAGACACCTGCATCACATGACTTTTTTTAACAATTTCCAGTGCACTGTGCAGTATGCGATGTGTCAAAACCAGTCACTCGGCATCCCCCCACATCATTTTAATGAACTACAGTGAATCTTAATTAACCACACTGAAGCAATTCAATCACATCAACTCAGAGTGAGCTGTGCAAAATACCCATCATCCTTAAAACTGGGAGCCACAAGGTCAAAGGTATGGCATTAAACCAAATAAAAACTGCATACGCATCTCCAAACATATCCAGTAGACAAGGACAAAATCTGAACTGGAAAATGGGAGAGAGAGAGGGAAACTCTAAAATACAAACTAACTGGAAAACGCTCCACGTCAGTGTTGTAATTTATCCTACCTTCTTTCTTTTCTGCGTTCATCCATCCTTTTATCCAAAGCTGCATAAATAGCATCTGCTTCCTCGTCATCTTTTTCGTAGGGACCGCTTGAGAACAGGCTCCCAGCATACCCATTGAACTAAGAATTAGGAGATAGAGAGAAAAAAAAAAAAAAGGAAAAAAAGAAAAGAAAAGAAAAGCAGTATCCTCAGTTTAAAGCTCCTGTTATGTTCCTGCTACAGCCACCAGTCACCCAGAACAACAGAAATGCATGAGCAGGCTATTTCTAACAACATTGCATCAGACTAACACATCCCTAAATAAAAGCAGCTTTCTACCACCCCAAGTGTTTATTCTCCCACACCATTTCAAAAGCAAAACTGCTTCAAAATTGCTTCTCTTTCAAAATTGCTTCTATTAAGCAATAAATGAGAACCCAGTATAGAAAGGCCATTTTCTTCCACTAACCACTTTTATTTTTTTAAACTACTGAAAACAAACAAAAAGAGTAACACAACATTTAACTAACCGAAGTGGGATTTAAACACAAGAGACTACACAGGCCACATAAAGACAAATATATGTCAAAGTGCAAGAGCTTAGATTTAATTTGTGCAGAATGAAAAAATACATCCCCCAAAGTACTTAAACTAATCTCTTATTTATGGATCTCTTCCTAAGACTCTCAGGGCTCTGTATAGATAATTAAACCACAATATGTGGACCAACACCACAACAAAAATCTGCAAGCACTACACCATTATGTATAATGAGGTCTCAATAAGAAAAAAAAAAAGGAAGTGCTGCTAGCAAACTACAGGAAATTCTGGCCTTGAAACCTCAGCTAATACAGGGTTTCACAGGAAGAGAGCAGGGACCTAAAGGACTCCTCTTCCACTTGGTGAAAAACATCTCCAGGATGATGAAAGTTTCATCACCTCATCATAATTGGTGTCATTCAAATCTTCGTCATCATCATCAGCTGTCTGATTCTTTTTCATTTGATCCCCAACGGTTCTCTTCCCTGGCGGAGCATGACGATCATCCACGGGGTCATTGGCATCACGTGCAGGGCCAATATCAGAGCGGGTGGTGAAACCTGTGGCTCTATGTTGATAAACCAGTAGCAGCTATTTAGCACACTGCAACCCCACCACTTGTTACACAGGCACTCTGTCAAAATTATTACTCACAGCAAACAATATAATTCCTTTACAAGAATGGCAGCAACCAGCCCCCACCCCTACCATTCATAAAGCCTGGGGGGAAAAAATTGTCCTTTTATAGGGAGAACTTTATCTACAAAGACACTGCAAGCACCCAGCTAACTGCTCTGCCATCCATCTTGTACCAAGAGATGCTCTCCCTTCTAAACTGCACATCTCTCAGTGGGACACATCAAAAAGCTGCTCCTGCAGGATGTAGGGCAGTACGGGCTGGAGCACTGGGCAACTTGAGCTCATCAGAAACCCCACATGCAACTGGCCAGCGTTTACCAAGGCAGAGTTGATAGAATCACCCCAGTGTAAGGGCACCAACAAGTCAATGGAGGACAAATGTTACTCACACCCAGCAAAGGGCCACCAAAGCCTGTCTCTCACTGTTGCCAGCAGAAACGCACCCAGATCTGGTGATTTTTAATTGCCCCCACACACACACACGGTCACTAAACCCAGGGGAACATAATCCCCTCCCAGCCAGCGGCGTCTAAAGCACCCAGGAACTTATGCCCGGTACCAGGTGCACATTTAAATATAAAATCGCCTATCTAAAGAGCAGACGCGAACCATCTCGTAGGCATAACACTTGAAAAGCCGAGCAGGCCGTGCGGGGCCCGCG
>VZSZ01009294.1:43282-55464 GCA_013398815.1 Ibidorhyncha struthersii | reverse complement strand
GTCCCACTGCCCAGGGCAGGCGGCTGCTGGTCCCCTGTGGTGACCCGGCCACTGGCCTCCCCCTCCACCTGTCCTGTGTCACTGGAGAGGTGCCCAAAACGGATCAAAGAGCCACCGAGAGAAAATGAGCCGGCAGCAACTCCCCAGCCCGCGAGCAGGCAGTGGGGTGCCCATCGCATGGTGCTGCCAGACGAGGCACAGGGACCATGGACCGGCTTGCGGGGACCCAAAAATATGGGGGCACAATGGCCGTTTGGGGACCAGAGTCAGGCTCTCCCCTCTCCGCTCCAGCTCGGGCTCAGCCAGCCCAAAGGCTCCTGCAGCCCCATTTCAAGGTTCAGCATAGTGTTTGCTCACCAACCCACGCTGCAGGCACCCCACTCCTGCCCGGACCCCAAACGTGGCCATGACCATGATGGCTTTGGCCGGGTGCAGGAGCAAACCACGCTGAGCCCCACAGCCCCTGCCCGGGAAGGATGCTCATCACCGTGCCCCTTCTTTTCTTTTCCTCCTGCATCCTGAACATCCCAAGCCACCGGTGACCCCGGTGCTACCACGCATGACCTTGCCACAGGCTTTGCTGCCCGGCGCGTCTGGTGTCCCCCGCGGCAGCCCCCCAGGCTTCCCATCCATCCCCGTGCCAGCTGGCCCTGCTGCGGGATTAGGCGGGAGCATGAAGGGAAAGCACCAAGCATCTCTCCGGATCAAACGCCCACAGGGCAGCGGGGAGGGGTTGTAATTCACCCCCCCTCACCATGCGAGGCTGGCTGGGGGCTGCCCGGCACTGGAGCCACGGCGGGCGTGCAACCACCATTTACTGGCAGCGGGAGGGAAGCGATCGGGGGAGTCAGTCAGGTGTGGACGAGGTATGAGGGGAGGCAGGGATGGAGCTGCACTCGTGACAGCCGGTGCTGCCGAGCGCTCGCACGCATCCCTCCTCCTGCCGAGATGCAGCAGGGCCGGCCATCCCTCTGCTGCGTCTCCACCATCCGCAGCTCGCAGGGTGCACCCGAGCCAGGTGAGACGGGGATGCAGGGCATGGCCGGGGGGCTGCAGAGCATAGCTGGGGGGGCTGCGGGGCCGGCAAGGCTGGGGTGAAATGCTGCATGTACATCCCTGGCTGGCAGGCACAGCCTCCAGCTCAGCAGAAAGAGGAGTGGAGGGGATGGAGGGTGGCTGGGTGCTCGTGGCGTTGCTGTGGCTGCTCCTGTGCAGGCACGGGAAGGAGAGGAGAGCCCATGTCGGAGGCCACCCCTGTGTCCCTGCATGGAGGCAGCCCAGGAGCTGCCACTTTTCTTCCCTTGCACCGAAACGCATACCCTGGCTCAGCACCCCCTATTCCCACCAATGCCGAGTGCCACCAGGCGATGGGAAAGTTGGACCCAAGGTCTGGGGGGAGTGGGAGAATGCAGAGGAGCTGCCGGGGGAGCTGCCGGGGGAGCTGCCAGGGACTCTGGGCTCCGGGGCGGCAGCTGCCTGTCCCTGACGGAAGCAGTGCCACCAGTGTTCCCAGCCCTGCCTTTCTTCTCTGTTTGTTTTTCCCTTCGTCTTTCCCCCGTCTCCCATCTGCTCTCGCTCCAGCTCTCTTCCCTCCAGCCGTGTTTGCTGGGGGAGCATAGATGTCCACGTCCTGCTGTTGGCGGCAGATGCTCTATAGTCCCCTATGGATATAGGTCCTGATGCTGGCCAGACCCCTGCTCCCCACCAGTCCGCTTTCTGCAGCAAGTCCTGGGGAAGCCCCGGCACAGCTGAAGGACACAGCTCTGGCACCAGCCCCTCCGGACCTGCCAGGTCCATACCTGACCCCAGCGTCCGGTGGGATGGGCAGTTTTCAGGACAGGGGTAGCCCAGCATGGCCGCGGCAGGGCTGGGTGCTCGGGGTGCCAGGAGCAGGACAGCCAGAGGCATCTCAGGCATTCTTGGCTGGAGGGGGCACAACCCGCAGTCCTCACCCACTGGTTCTGGGGTGTCTGAGGCTGTAGAAAGCCATCTTAGACGTCTCCATCGCCTGAGACAGGCACAGAGACCACCCCCGCCTCTGCTCAACACTGAGCATCTCCACAGATCTCACTTCAGCTTGTTTTCCATAAAACCCCTCGCATCCCCAGCCATCGGTCAGGTCCTCTGCCTCAGTTTCCCCATGGCACGGCTTGTCGCTGGGTGTGTTTAAGGGGCAAGGCGGTGTGACGTGGTCTGGATAACCTGGGACACACAGACACATTGACAAACGTTTCCTGCTCTGTTTTAATTTCTTTTGGCCGGTTTTCCTCCTCTTGCACAAAGGTGTGCTCAAGAGATCTCTTTGAAACCTCTGCGAAACCTCTTCCCTCTTAAAACCTGCTAATTATTAAAATGGCTGCAGTGGGTTTTCTCCAGCCCTTCTGCTCTCCCGGAGTGGGTTATCCCCAGAGGTGAATCTCCTTTGGGTGCTGCTCTGCTTTGGGTGGTTTCATGACTTGCCCGGTTTGCTGTGGTGGGAGCAGGTGAGCTGGGGCATGCTCTGGTCTTTGCTTCTGCGGATCAGCACTGCTTATGTCAAGCCAGCTGGCTTTTATCTGGAGCAGACGAACACATGAGCCCCTAATACCCATGCCTCCTCCTCCCATCACAGCTGGGTCCCTTCAGCCTCCCCCAAAGGAAATCTTTGCATCCTCATTGCAACCCGAATACCCCCAGCTTATTAAAACACAAGGGATGAGGGACAAAAACCACTCATCACGGGTGAACGGCCCTTCATGTGTCATTGTAGATGGGCTGGTGCGTGTTTGGCCATCACTCGGGTGTGCAGGTTTGTGTACCGGCGGGGCAGCAGCCATCCCCAAGCAACCATGGTCTGTGCCGGGGGGAGAGGGACCAACCTGCATCCCCTTCTCCATTGGGCTGCCCAGGGTGGGGTTTATCTGCTCCCCATCCCTCAGTGGTGGCAGTTTAATGTCAGCCTTGTCTATGGAAAGTGTCTCTTTCCCTTTGCCCCCTCCCGGTGTCTCGCCCGGCAGAGCGGCGGTGATGAGCAGGAGGTGATAACCAAGCGATGCAGAGCAGCTGTGGGTTCCCCCTCCCGTCTGCTCAGCAGGCGCGTGTCAAAACAAGCATCTCTCGTGAGGGGTTTGTGTGGGCAAACATCTCGTTGGTGCCTGCTGGCTCTCAGCGCCAGCCGGCGGGTTCGTGGGCTGATGCGTTTTCTCCCTGGCAATGGGAAAGGAAGATGGGAAGGGGGAGATTTCAGCAGTGGGGGGTACAGCTGAGCCCGGCAGGTCCCTTGGGGTAGAAGAGGTGGTTTTGGGTGCCCAAGCACGGGGTGGAGGGGCACTGTGGCAGTCTCTCACACCCCCCCTTCCCTCCACAGCCACCGCCGCTCACTTCAGCTTCTGCCGCAGCCTCCTGGAGCACACGGTCTCGGCCGAGAACCTCAACTACCGCCTGCAGAGGAACCCCGGCAGCAGCCTCACCTGGCACGACGGCCGGAGCCAGAGGACCGACAGCGGCCGGACGGTCAAGCTCCTGCGGCAGCCTGGCACCGAGGGCTCGCAGGTACCCCTCACGCTCCTCCATACCACCCGACCCCTGTCCCAGAGCTGCCCAGGGGAACGCAGCTCCCCCCCCCATCCCAGCAATTCCCCGCAGGAGCATCTCTCCTTTCTCTGCAGGATCAGGCCTTCAGATCCCATTTTGCTGAAAGTCCTTGTGATTATTTGGTATTTAATGATAGTAATATATACAAATATGATAATTTAATTATTATCAGCTGTGGTGGGGTGAGCTCTGTGTGTCACCTCCTCTCCACACCTGGAGCCGGCACTTAATACAATTTTGCAGTAAATGTGCCAGAACCAAATTCCTTGTAATGCCTTAAAATCCCTGAGCGCTTGGCTATGTCTCTTAGCCAGGTCTGAGCCACTGACCTCCTAAAATTCTGAACTTTATTGCATTAACGAAGCTGTGAGCCGAAGGTTTCCAGCCATTTGCCTGCTGCCCTGCCTCTGCACAGCCGTGGGAAGGAGCATCTTCCTACTGAGCGGCTCCTGGTGCTTCCTAACCCCATCGTAGCACCCTGGGAGGGGGGGATCGGAGGCAGCACATCCAGCCGATGACCAGTGGAAAGAAAACAGGGAAAAACTGAACTACCCAGCTTCCAGCCTCCAACATGGAGATGCTTTTGTATCTTGAGGGCCTGACTGGTTCGGTGTCAGAGGGGAGCAGGGTCCCTGCAGGGGTGGGTACAGTCCCATCGTCACGCTGTGATGCTCATGGGAACGGCAGCCCCCCAGGTCCCCGTGTCCTGGCAGTGCTCTGCCTCTCCTCCCCATCACCCCTCCCAGCACCCTGGTGGCCCCTTGCCTTTCACACCTCTGCAAAAAGCACGGGGACATGGGGACAGTGCTGCCTGCACAGTGCTGCCTGCTCAGGGACACGCCAGCCGCTCTCCGGGTGCCAGCTGCGTCCATCGTGGCTCTGCCTCATCTGCCTCTACGTACCTCCCAAAGGGATTTGAGGGGGGGGAGAAGGCTTTAATTTTGCCGTAAGCAAGGAAAAACACCCGAGAAGGGAGGTCACGTGAGTTGCTCCTTGCAGCTCCCAGGGATGGCTCCTGCCACCCGGTTCCCCCCAGCCACCTCCGTGGGTGCAGCCTCTGAGCCCTCCCGCCTGCTCTCCTCAACACCGGCGCTCGATATTCACGGCTGAGAGTTTATCAGAGAGACAGCGCGGCTCAACCGGCTGGAAAACGAGCCCGTGATTCATTACACCTCCCCTTCCCACCCGGGGAGCGCAGGAGCTCGCTCAGGGACCCACCGGGGGGTGGGAGCTTCACCAGCCATGGGGGGGTGATGCACCCCGAGCCGGCAGCACGGGGTTTAGGGATGCTGAGATGCATCTGGGGCTGTGCCTGATGGGCGAAGCGCTTGCAGACATGAGCGTGCCCAGGGAAATTGCAGGTTATTTGTCACCTCTTCCCCTGAGCCTCGGAGGGTTAGTTGGATAATAGCTGCGGGAAGCTGGCGGGAAGCTCACCATTATTTCCCCCGGCCCCTCCGCTTCTCATCATTGCTCGTTAGTGAATCCAGAGCAAATCGCCTCCTCCTCCCCACGGCACGCTCTCCGGCGCACTCAGCCGAGTGTGAAGGAGCCGAGCGGCCGGCGCGGGCTGGGGCCGCTCCCGCTGGCGGGAGGCTCCCGGGATGGGTTTGGGGTAGGGGGGGCAGGCAGGCAACTGCTGGGGGTTCCCCCAAAGGTGAGGGTTTGGTTGGGAAACCAAATCGTGCACATTGCCTATCGCATTTTCCATTGGCTTTGGAGATGGACTTCTCGGTTATTAGTTTACAGCCTCCCAACTTTGCCTTCTTCCCCCTTGCTGGAACATCCTCAGCTGTCACAGGCGAGCCCTCCGTGAGGCAAGGTCCCTTTCCAAGCCCAGATGCTCCCCAGGGCACAGCAGCAGCCCCTGCCAGGCTGGCCGGGCTCAGCGGGGTGAGCGATGCCCGGCGCGGGGCCAGGGGAGACGTCCCAGACCCCACTGCCCTCCGCTGCCTCCTCTCTGGCATCTCTCAGGGACGTGTCATTAGTTTCAGTAACTGCGGGATGTCTGGAGTCCCTGTTACACTAATTATCTCTGCTCCTCTATTAGGCATGCTTAATTAGCCAATGTTCGCACATGGAGGTTGGCATTGGCATACTGTGGTCCAAGCGCTGTCGACCTTTCCCACGCTGACATGTTCCCATATTGGCTGCTGCCTCTGCCGTGCCCCTGCCATGTCCCGGACACGGGTGAGGACCGTGCTGGCAGGCCAGTCTCCCCATGTTGGGGGCAGCAGGGACCCCTTTTCCATACCCACCTGCCTGCAGTCCAGCCCCAGACAGTGCCGGCAGCTCCGGCGCAGGGAGCTGTTTTGGAGGAGCGATGTTTGCTGGTGCTGCTCGAGGATGAAGTCGCGGCATCACCGGCAGCCGGAGCTCACCAATCTCCCCTGAGAGCTAAAACCAGGCAAAGGTGGATTCCTGCATCCCCCAGCCCCATTTCCCAGCCAGCCTTCAGGATCCGCCCCCCCCAGGAGAAGCAGGCTCATCCCCGTCCGCTGTTACAGCTCAAAGCATTTGATTTGCTCCGTACCGAGATAAATCCAGGCTGCAACAACCTTGCGAGGCTGGAGTCGCTGTGACAGGATGGGCCAGGAAACGGAGCGACCGGGCGGACCGGGGCAAGAACGGGCACTCCAGCAGGCAGCCAGAGGGAGGGAGGGAGGGAGGGATGCTGTCAGACAAGACCTATCTCCACATGGGCACCACTTCTCCCCATCAATCTCCTCTGCTCTGCTGGTCCTGGTCCCATCCTGCCACCAGGCAGTGCCTGCCGGGCGCTGAGCCCAAGCGAGCGGTCAGTGCCAGAGGGAGCAGCCTGCGTTGGGGCCAGGGTGGCCTGGGCAAGGGACAAGGGTGGGTGGCAGGGGTCCCTGGGAGGTGGGAGGTGGAACGTGGCCAGGGCATGCTGGGCCACTGAGGAGTGCGACCCTGGTTCATCCCGAGTGTCTCTGGGCATGGCAGCACCCTAAGAAAGAGCTGTGGGGTTCAGAGGTGGCTTTAGATGCCTGGGAGGCTGCAGGACCTCATCGTGGCTGGTCAGCTCGGGGTTGAAGGAGGCTGAGATGGAGAGAAAGGGACAGTCCCTCCTGCTCCAGGGCACCAGCTGGCAGCTGGCTGTTTCCCTGGAGATTTCTGGTGGGGATGGCTTGCAGCGGTACTAACTTCTGGTGAGGATGGCTTTGTACTGGTACAGATTTCTGGTTACGACAGCTTTGCACCAGTACCCGCTGCTCCCCAGGACGTCACTGGCTCCATCCCCACTGAGAGCTGCCAGTAAACACCCTTCTTTGCTGGGCAAGAGGGGACCCTGGGGACCCCAGGGATGTCTTCTGAGCCCATGCGATACTCTGCTGGGCTGGGAGATGAGCAGAGGACAGGGGACGGAGCTCTTGCCTGCAGCAGGAGGGCCGGGGAGCTCCCGGGTGTGGGGTCTATGTAGAGCAGGACCCCCACCTCAGCCTCCCATCCCCACTGCCCCCACCTCCCTTACCAGTTCCTCTGATGCTGCTGTTTCAGGGTGAGCCCAGAAACTCCAGAGGGTGCAAAGTCAAAGTTTGCCACCATCGCCCCAATCCCGTCCTGCTCGCCGGCATCTCCCCCGTCCCCGTGGGCTGACCTCCTGGCCAAGGCATTTTCCTCCTCCTGGGGCCAAATCCTGCTAACCCCTTCCCCTCCCGCTCCCTGCAGGGCCGTGCCTGCGACCACTATGGCATCTACCACACCAGCCCCACGCTGGGCAGCCTGGCCAAGCCGGTGGTGCTGTGGACCCAGCAGGATGTGTGCAAATGGCTGAAGAAGCACTGCCCGCATAACTATCTCATCTACGTCGAGGCGTTCTCCCACCATGCCATCACAGGTACGGTAGACACCCCTACTTAATTGCCAGTACTAATTGCCATTAGCACATACTCCTGAGAAATAGCTGTTTGGAGGTTTGTGGTTCGGAAGACAGATGTACCCCCATTTCTGCCCCCTCTCCCCATGGAGATGCAGCCAAGGTGAGAGTGGTTCCATGGCACCGGGCACGGGGACACCCACCCGGGCTGGGCAGGAGGTATCCACCACCGGGGCGAGCTCCAGGACAGGCTGGCGGTTGTTTAAAATGAGCATAAATTGCCCAGGGGAGATTGCGGTTTGTAAGACGGGGAACAGTCCTCTCCTCGCCTAGGTTAATACAATAAGAATATTTTTATAGTTTTTTAAATACCGAAAAATTATGCAGAAGAGGAAAGATCTCTGCCCAGCTGGAGTCCAAGTTGCAAATGTCTTCCTCCAGGTCCTCCAGCCAGGTCCTCAGAGGTGAATAACCTCTAGGACCTGCTCCCTCCCTCCTTGGGGACTCTGGCTTTTACCTTACTTGCGAGCATCGTCCTGGTCCGACCGCGCTGTGTGCACGGCCGGGCAGAGCTCTGCCAGGGCCAGAAGAAAGCAGCGGGGAAGGGAGCGCTGGAGCTGCCCGGGAGGGATGCAAAGCCCTAATGCAAGAGCTCAGCCAGCCCTTGCATGGGCAACAAAGGCAGCATTAGCAAACGTACGCTGGGAAACAAGGACAAAAGCTGTTTGTAAATCCCTCGTTTAATAGCCCGCGGACTGGAGGAGAGTGGCTGGCCGGGGACGGTGGCGGCAATGCTAATGCGTTTTGATGGGTACCCCCATTCCCCCCGGACGGCCAGCCCACACGGGGACCGTGCGCTCGGAAAAACATCTCCTGACGCAGGAGGTGGAGTGGAGAAGTGGAAAGCTCCTGCCTGCGGGGATGGGTTACGTGATTGCTGGAGCCAGTACCTGTCCCGAGGCTGGGGACATCGAGCTGCCACCCGGCGCTCTCCAGAAGCGGGGCCACCTGTGAGGCTCCTCCGTCCCTGTGGGTCCAGGTGGTGAAAGAGCATTTTAGGATTTCTTCCCTTTCCCCCTCCTTGTTCCCACGTGAAGATGGGCTCCCATGTGAGTTGCGCTTTTACAGCGTCCCCGCCACGCCGCGTCGCCGGCCGGGCGCTGAGCGATGCCGTGTTTGCAGGTCGGGCGCTGCTGCGGCTGAACGGGGAGAAGCTGCAGCGCATGGGCATCGCTCACGAGGCGCAGCGGCAGGAGGTCCTGCAGCAGGTCCTGCAGCTCCAGGTGCGCGAGGAGGTCCGAAACCTGCAGCTGCTCAGCCAAGGTAGGGCCGGCGGGAGGCCGAGCGGGGAGAGAGGCCACGAAGCCCAACCCCGGGGAGGTTGTGCCACTCCTGCAGCCATCCGGACAAGGAGAGCAGTGGCCGGGTGGCAGAGGCACCCACCTGCATGTCGCTGGTGCGAATGCAGCCCATGCCGTGGCTGGGATGGGGTGGGGAGCGCAGGCTGGGGTGCACAGAGAAGGGGGGGTGGTGGTGTGTGGGCTGGGCTGCACTTGGATGAGTTATGGTGCACAGGTTGTGGTGCACGGGGCTGCGGTGCACGGGGATGGGTTGTGATGCACTGGTTGTGGTGCACAGGGAGGGGTTGTGGCGCATAGTTTGTGGTGCACTGGATGGGTCGTGGTGCACAGGGATGAGCTGTGGTGCACAGGTTATAGTGCCCAGGGATGGGCTGTGGTACACACCTTGTGGTGCACGGGGATGAGTTGTGATGCACTAGTCGTGGTGCACGGGCATGAGTCGTGGTGCACAGGGATGGGCTGTGGTGCGCAGTTTCTGGTGCACGGGGATGAGTCGTGGTGCACTGGTTGTGGTGCACAGGGACAGGCTGTGGTGCACAGGTTATAAGGCACAGGGGTGGGTTGTGGTGCACAGATTTTGGTGCACAGGGATGGGGTGCGGTTCACAACCCAAAATCCATTAGTGGTATTTTGCATGGAAAGGATGGGATTCTCCAGGGCTGGCAGTGGGTGAGCTGGAACGTGCCACCCTGCAGGCTGTTTATTCCTTCCTCTCCCGCCTTGTTCCAGCTTCTTTTGGAAATGTCTCCTAGCTGATCCGTCTGTTTGGCAGATTGTACCAACACTGTGAACCGAGCACCTCTGGGATGGGCTGTGCACCGCTGATATGAGACCTGAACCGCACGCTTGGAATACGAAGAGACAGCTTCCCAGCCACTCCAGAGCTTCTCTCCTTCTTCTTCTTCTTCTTTCTTTTTTTATGAATACATTTCTGCACAGAGATGGGAGGTTTCCTCCAGCAGACGTGGCTCTTGGCTGGAGGAAAATTAGCAAAGCAGCTGCTGGGACAAACGAACTTTTGCCCACCTGAGCTGGGCGGTTCAGAGGGAAAGAGATGGGAAAAAGGAGACGGTGACAGACAGTGCTCAGCATTGTGGACAAATCGAGCGCGGTTATTCCCGGGATGGCTCAGAGCCATGCACAGGACGGTGAAGCCTTATGCACGTGGGCGACATCCCAGCACCCAGAGGCTCATGTCCGTACCTCGGAGCTTATATAGGGAGCTTTAGTTTTCTCTTCGGACTGGGCTGTCTTCCAGCATCTTAGGAGGTAATGTTATCAGTACCAAATAAGATGACCCGACCAACCGAAAACAAATTAAAAGTGGGGCCAAGTCACCAGCGCCCGGATCCACTTGAAGAGTTAAAAAGGGAGTTGAGTCATCGGAGCTGGAAAATCCAGGAGCAAAGGCAGGGTGGATGTGCCGGGAGGGTGCCATGGCCTCAGGAAGCTGTGCCAGGAGCTCGTCCTTCATCCGTCCTCGTTTGCAGGCAGACGGGGGAGCCAAGACAGGGGCCGGGTGGGAGGAGCTGGGGATGCCACCGGGCAGTGCTGGGTGCTGCCTGGGGTGAGGCTGGGGGTTCCTGGGTGCCGGGTCCCCCCCAGCCTCAGTGCCCTGTCATGCACCCTCCCACGCCGTCTGCGCTCCCCCCAGCTCTTTGCAGAGCTCTGTTCCTCTGGGAATCCACAAATGCTCATCCCGACCTCCTGCCCAGGGGCTGGTGATGGTGCCACCGAACCCAGGCACTGTCCCAATGACCCGGATCGTCATTAAGATGAAGTGGCATTTACTGTCACACCCCCACCATCACTTAATTCCCCCCCTGTCCAGACCCATAGACCACTCATACAGGCAGGTAAGGAACAACCAAGGATTTTGGGGCAGGGTGGATGCTGTCACCCCCCCATGTTTCCCCTCCGGTGACAAGGGCAGGGTTGCAGGGCCAAGGGGACTCCCAAAACAGCAGCACCCCAAAGCTGCCGAGGCATCGGAGCTGGCCGGGATGCGGAGGCAGGTCACGGTGGCCCCCCCGGCTGGGTGCCCACCCGCCACCCACCTGCTCCACCGCTGGTAATAAAATGAGAGACTGTTATTTTAACTTGCTGCTCTTCTGAT
This sequence comes from Ibidorhyncha struthersii, assembly GCA_013398815.1. Lineage (NCBI taxonomy): Eukaryota > Metazoa > Chordata > Aves > Charadriiformes > Charadriidae > Ibidorhyncha > Ibidorhyncha struthersii. The sequence goes on along the minus strand of VZSZ01009294.1, from coordinate 44,576 downwards.
TCTTCCCACACCTGAACCTGCACCATGGGTTTAGTCCCTCCAGCCTTTCCCAGGGATGCTCAGGAGATGTCTACAGCCCTAAATCCCTCGGGACAGCCACCTCCACGGGGTCCCAACGGACGGAGCTGCAGGAACAAGCCTCAGCCTGGGGGTTTTGCTGGTATTTAAATCCCTCTACAGCTCCACAGGACCGCTGAGAATTAAGAAGCTGCTAATCTTTGCTGGCGGGCAGCTGGATGGGGAAGTGGTGGGGACTGGGGGTCTTGGTTACCACTCTGGCGCAGATAACGGCTCGCGGCAAAGCGAAGGCCTCCAAAGCTCATCTGTGAGGGGCATTACCCTGGCTAACGAGCCATGCTAAGTGGGATGGGAGAGCGCAGGGCTGTGGGCAGGGTTAAGGCATCCGGCTGCGGAGCCTGGGACTGGTGCGGGGCAGCGCCAGCCCAGCGTCATCCCTGTCCCATCCCCGTCCCATCGCAGTGACACTGCTCCTCAGTGAAGGAGCTGGGAGATTTCCATGGGGGTGGGATCAAAGATGAGCTGAAAACAAGTTGTTTGCCCGTGGCTAGCAAAAAGTTGTGATTGCACCCAAAGGTGTTTTCTCTCCCCCTTGAAGCCCCCAAAGAAAGCTGTCCCCAGAGCCCTCCAGGAAGTCTCGAGGTGTTGGTGGGGCAGGAGGAGATACAACGACCCAGGGATCTGCCTCCAGGATTTGGAGGGCAGGAACCCCCCAGGACTCGGACCCCCAAGCACCGACTGAGGCCAGACGGGAGGTTTCAAGCCAGTGCCTGACTTGGTGGGGCCCAGGTGGGATGCAGGATTCATGGAGCATCCTCGGGTTCTGGCTGCGGTGGCCATGCTGGGTCCCTGGGGGGTGGTTGTACAAGGCCCAGGTGATGGAAAGGTCTCAGAAAAAAACACTGGTTCTCAAACCATTTTGGTTTGGATAACAGATTCACCAAACGGTACTTGGATCCAAGCAGGTGAATTCTCTCTCCTGCACCAGGGTGATTTCCACACCACCAGCATTGCCAAGGGAGTTTAGAACTCACATCTGTCACCCTCAAAGCAGAGGTTTGGTGCTGGGCTGAAGGCAAAGCCTCCAAATTCCCCAAATCCAAATTTCTTCCAAATTTCCAAAAATCCGAATTTCCTCCAACTCAGAGAAAGGCGTCTCCCGGTCAGTGCCTGCAATGGAGCAACCCAGACCGCGGAGGTCTCTCTCTCCCTCTCTCCGTGAGGGTTGGCTCGGCCGGACCTCGCCAGCAGGTAATTCCCATTTGAGCTTTGCTGT
>VZSZ01009294.1:934-35359 GCA_013398815.1 Ibidorhyncha struthersii | reverse complement strand
CATTTTGCCGCTCGGTCTTCCCCTCCCGGCGGCGCGGCCCGGCCGGGCCCTCCTCGCTGGGCCCCGGCCGCCTCCCGGGGAAGGGGTTGCCGGGCCCGGGGAGGCGACAGGCCTCGGGGCGGCCCGGCCGGCTGACAGGCGTCGGGGCGGCCCCCGCTGAGGCCCGGGGAGGTGACAGGCCCGGGGCGGCCCTGCCTGCACGGTGACGGGCGGGTGGCGGCGGGGGTGACAGCGAGGTGGGGCGGATGAGGGGACAGGGAGATGGCACGGCCATGCCCGGGGAGGTGACAGCGGGACCGGGCAGAGCAGAGGTGTCCCGTGTCCGCTCGCCACCGGGGATGCCCAGGACAGGGGGACAGAGCGGTCCCCACCTGGGCACGGCGAGGTCTGGTTGTCGCATGTTTCTTCATCTTTATTCCCGGGAAGTTTCTCCCAGCGCGTGGCCGCAGCTGCGGTTCGGCCTGGAGTTCATGGGAGGGAGCACGACTCCTCCGGCAGCGGCACAGACGGCAGTGCCCTTTGGCATCCATCATCCGCGCCGGCATCGTCACACCTCTGCCCGGCACGGCGGGCTGCCCGCTTGTCCTTTTGGTGTTGCCTATATCTGGAGCCATTGGTAAATTATTAATGATAAGTGGAGCAGATCGACAGGTGACCGGGCTGGTCACCTGTGCATCTGGCACGGTGCATCTATAGCAATGGGACCGGGGTGGGAGTCCCGGTGGAAGAACTTGTGTCCAGGACCCACAGGTGACATTTCCCGCTTGTAGCTATAAGGATGTGGTGGGGCCGAGAGGGTTGCAGCCATCCCTGGCTGCGTCCATGCTCCGGCGGACCTGCCAAGGTGACAGACGGATATTTATCCATGGAATTATTGCCCCTTTTCTAGTTTTTGCCCGATTTCCAGGCTGTGCCTTGCCCGCAGAGTCTGACAGGTCCGCAGGAGAGGTTTGTCACAGAGGGAAAGAGCCTGTTGGGGCAGCGAGTGGCCAGGATGTTGCCATCCCTTGTCAAACCCGGCAGAGGAGTGTGTGACTGTGCTGGCCGGGCAGGGCTGGTGGTGGCTCGAGAGCACATGGCGGGTTCCCAGGCTTTGCTCCCCTGTTCCCGCAGCCACGGGCTTCCTCCTTGCCCTCGCTCCTGACACTGCTGGCTCGGTCTCTGCTCATCCCATGCTGGCTCCGTTATCAACGCAGGCTTTTTTGTCTGGAGCTGGAGTGGGATGCTTCGAAAGTGCTGCCGTGAACTTCTAAAAAGGTACCTAGAGCTGAGGTGGAGGTGTCATCGGTGAAGATGCTGCCAGCCCCAACCTTCCTGCGCCACGTCCTAGCCCCACTCGCAGGCAGGCCCTGCCGGTATCTTCTCCTCCCGTTGCTGGTTGCAAAAGGGCTTTCACCAAAACATAACGAAAGCATGGAAAGGCGCGGGCTGTTGCCCAGTTGCAGCATGTGTTACTCAAAAACGAGTGACAAGTTTGGACATTACAAAAAAAATACAATGGGCTGATTTCTGCTCTCTGGCTCGGGGGCAATTCCTTTGGGATCCCTGGGGTTGTATCAGTGGCCAGGGAGCAGAGTTTGGCTCTCGCTAAGTGGTTTATGGGATTTTTAGTTTTCATTTAGCCAAAAAATAAGAAGGGGGAAAAAAATTCAAAGAAGTATTTGGTGTGGAAAAACAAAAGACATTCAAAACCTCCTAAGCTGGCCAGAAAGGATCCCTTTGAGGGGGCAGATGAGTTAAGGGGAACAAGAAGCATCCGGCTGCGGGAACGGGGCCGAGCCAGGCACCTGGAATGCGGTGGTGGTTTCGGGAAGGGAGCACTGAGGGGGGTGATGCTCAGCACTGACCCGGCTCCTGTGGTTTGGTGTGTGCTGCCATGGGGTGTTCAGGGTGCAGGAGGTGGGCACCTTCGCCATTGACGGCGTTTGCCCTGTGTGTCACCCTTTGTGAGTTGTCCTCGAGCCGCCTGGCGAGGCGGGTGCAGAGGTTTTGTGGTTAGTTGCCCGTCCGGTTGCAGCCCTGCCTGCCTGTGCTGGTGTGTCTCACCACTCGGCGTGCGAGCTGGCCAGTGGGTGCTGTTTGGTGGGGGGGGGCCTGGTGCTGGCTGTCCCTCCCCTCTCCCACTGGGATGTGTGCCCGGCACAAGGGGCGAAGCCACAGCATGGTTGCATTTCAGCCCAGGTTGGATAATCCAACGTCACCTGCCTGGGTTTCCCCTTGGTTTTCACCCTGTTGTGAAGCGTGGAGATACTGTCGTCTTCAGCTTTCAGTTCGCTGGTCTGTCATGAGTCTTTTCTTTTTTTCCTTTTTTCTTTGGGCAACTTGACTGGGGTTCGCTCAGTGGAGCAGAAGTGCCAGGAGGCAGTACAAGAAGGAAGGGGACTGGCATGTTCGTCCCCTTAGGATCAGGGACAGTAGCAGTGCCCATGCAGGTGAGAGTGGAGCTGCAATTTGCGAAGGGGCCACAGGGACCCCTCTCCATCCCTGCTCCGGAGACCAGCCGTCCCCAGGAAGGAGCCACCAGCAGTCAGGCTGCAGCTCCTACCCAGGTCTCCCACCAAAAGAGCCCAAATTAGCTGAATAAATGGTCACTGTGTTCAGCACCAAGTGCCAGAGAACCTGTTGCCAAGGCTGGAATTTCTCACTTGATCCAATTAACCTTTGTGTCCCTGCAAACAACCACATATGTGTCACCAGCCAAACACATGCCGGAAGCTTTTGCTGGTTCTTCTTGGAGCATCTGGGCTGCATGCGATGCACAGTGCCCAATCCCACACGGAAAGTCTCAGAGGACACCTCAGGAAGGACTGTTGGATCCTCGCGTCCCACACGTTGATGGCATGGCCGGCAGTCTGGGCACATGGGAGGTGCTCCCCCGACCTGCGCTGTCCCTCTGGGCCCGAGGACAGGCAGATGCTCAGGGCATCAACTCCATTGAGTTAAGCGATGCAAATGTGACCTCCTGGGAGGAATGGGGGTGACGACTCAAATCTGTGTTTTAAAAAACCTGTGGAGGGGGGAGAGGAGTGTTGAGCAAAGGTGAAGAAGGCACCAAGTGGAACTTCCCCTAGTCGCGCTGCCAGTGCCTGGCTGAGCATCAGCACCGCGTCCCGACCAAGGTCTCAGGGCCACGACCAAGGTCTCAAGGCCACGGTGGTTTGGGGAATCACCTCCCAGGGGCCTGATGCTTTTGTTATGGAGGCTTGGAGGACTCCTTTCCCCTGGGGCTGTACGCAGCATCTTCTGACGCAGCCCCTGTCCTCAGACGTGTCTTTGCTTGTGCTGTCAGGAGGGGAGGAAGGCACTTGAATCCAAGCGGGAGCAGAGCCAGCCGCGCCATGGATTTCATCCTGGCACTGCCGAAGTGGAGGGGTGTCCTGCTGCCTGCTTCCGTCAGGAGCGAGATTGGGCCTTCTGCGATAATTCCTGATGTTCATTATTTATAGGGAAGCCAAATTGAATTATTAATACGGAAAATTCAGATAACATTAACAATTCTCAGTTTATAACAGTTTCCCATTAATAAGGAAAATTGGAAATTTATCACTACATCTGTTCATTAAAACTCACTATTTTTTTCTTTCTTTTGGTGTCTTAAATGAAAGCAGAGAAGTAAACGAAGAGGAAAAACCATTTATTCGCTACTTCTCTGGGCAAAGTCAGCCCATAATTTTTAATAAAGTCTTTGCTGTTATATGTGGAGGGGAAACCAGCCTATAATGAAAGCGGCTTTTCAGCCATGTCTATGGCGTTGCTCGACCATAGAACAAATACTCGGAAACACATCACGTTTCTTCTCTTTGTGGGAACCTTTAAGCTGCATGATAGTTTTCTAATTTCCCTCCCTCCCCAGCAGCTCTCCTTGCTTTCAGCATGTGTTGCTCCTGGCTCCAAGGAGTGAATTTTAACGCCTCCCCTGCTTCTTTCAGAGATGGCGGATTCCTATGCCTGTAAAGGTGGAAGGAAAACTGCAGGCTCTCACAAACCCACTGCCAGCAAAGAAAGCAGAACAGAGACAAGGATAAACCCACCGGCAGAGCTGCCCAAGCTCGGTAAGGAACTGTTTTCTTTCCGTGGGGGTGGATGGGGCAGAGGGTATGAGCACAGCAGCAGGAGTTGGGGGGGTTGCTGTCAAAACGAGGGGGTGGGAGTGCATCAGGTTTCAGCGTGCCTCTGCTCCTCACTTTGACCCACCAGCGAGGGGTGTGCTGGGCCAAAAAAGCCCCAGGCCCTCGGAGCTGCAGAGAGCTGATCCCTGGGAATGGGAGGGGAGGGATGGAAACAGCCTCTCCCTTTCGAGGGGCATGCGTCTGGCTTAACGAGATGGGTGTCTCGCCGCCTATTTATCGTGTTGGTAGCTAAGTGTTACATCAAACGATGGAAAGGCTTAAATGAGTTCAGACCATCTGCCGTCTCCTGTGTCGTGGCCCCCGGGATGGAGGCTTGCGAGCGTACGAGCCCCGGGGGACCCTCTTGCTAAGGGCTGTCAGTCTGATGGATAGCTGATTTCTTTATCCAGGAACCTCCAGGCTCAAGGAGATTTTTTTCTCCTGTCTGCTCATGCTGGGCAGATCCCCTCTGCGGACACAGAGAGGCTTTCGCTGCCTTTACCTTCCTAACGGCAGCCCTGGAGGGGTGCCTGTACCCAGGGTGATGGTCAGACCCCCGGAGATGTATCTTAGATCAGGCACCCAAAATCAGTGGCCTTGCAGGGAAACGCGTGTGCCCTAAACATTTCCCAAATGCCGCTCTTCCCTTGACGCAGTTGAAGCTATAATTGCTAGCAGAGGGGTGTAACTTATTGCTAAGGAGAATGAACTCCAGCTGTCCGCACTATAAACATACCTGTATTTGGGAGAGCGTTTTTCCCTGTGTGAATTTTTATCAGCACCTTCAAAAGTAGAAAAGCCTTTTTTTTTTTTTTTTTTTTAGCCCTTCCTTCTGGTTTAGGTGGACTGAAAGCAATGAAGTGGAGTGAAGGACACTCCGTGATAAAGATATTTCATTGCTCTCCCTAGGAAAGTGCTGGAGGTGGAAGTGTCTGCCAGGCCTCACTTCATCGGGGTGAATTAGGCTTAGTGCGGACTGGGGAGACAGAGGCCTCTCCTGCAGTTGCTTTGCTGGCCCCCCTCGGATGCGGTGGCCTGACTGGCACAGGGAGCATCCTTTCCAAGCCGGGTCTTGGTCCAGAGAAGCCTTGAGTCCATTGGCAGGCCATCCCCGGTCCCCGTTTCTAAAGAGCACAACGTTTCCGACGGGCTGACTCAGCCCCAAACTGCAGTAACCTGCTGCAGGGATGCACAGCCATGGTGCCGACCATAACACTGAGCACCATCGGGTTCTTGTCTTCTGCAAGTGCCTGTAACGGTTGGGGTTTAGCACAGCCAGTGGTTGGTAGCCTGGAGGGGGATGTTGGGAGAGGAGACATGTTTTCTGCTCCTCCCATCCCTGTCTTTGCTGTCACCAGTCAGCAGCTGGTCGACGAGGGCATTGAGGGACGGCTAGACTGGGAGCTCTTGTGTTTGGAACGAAACATCCCCGGAAGTATTGAAACTTGGTGCATGTTGTGAAAAGGAGAGGAGAGCTTTCATCTGAGCTCCTGCACGAGCTGTGAGCCCAGACATGCTAGGGTCTGGGGTCAGCTGCCTGGAGGGGCAGGGATGAGCTTCTGCGGGACATTTAGATTTGAAATATTTTGAAGTGTTTAGGAGAGAAAGGGATATCAGGGAGAGCAATAAGCAGGGAACTGCAGGGTTGAGTGCTTTTGCTGCAAATCGTGTATAATTCGGTGTTTTTTCAAAAACTCCCGACTCATGGAGTCCCTTGATGTGCAAGAAACGTAGCTGTGTTTCATGTGTGGAGTGAGGCCCTCGCTTACACGAGTGTGGAGGAAAAGCCTGGTCTAAGTGTGCACTTAGAGAGCTGGAGAAGATACAAAATGCAGAGGGCAGCTGCAATGCACAAACATCCTCCTCAGGTGCTCACTGAGTTGCTGGGAGGGGGGCGGGGGAGGTGAGTGGCTTTTTAGGGACTTTTTCTTATAGTCCGTAAAGGTCACCATGTCCTGCCGACAAGGCCTTCTGGGCTAGGGGGATTCCTAAAGGATGCTACACCACCAAGGGATGCTTTTACAGGTATCAAAGTGGAGCAAACCAGCTGGCATGACTTCAAGGGACTGGAAATAGATGAGCCAGCTGTCTTATTTGCTATTTTACCCCTGGCTGCTGGGGCAGAAGGCATGAAAAGGGGGAGAGTGTGTGGTTTTGGCAGTGCCTTGTAGGTTACTGGTTGGCTTTCTGTTTGATCTCTCTCCCTTGTTTCAAAAAAAAATCCCGGATTGGCTTCTGAGTACAGCCAGTGCCAGGCTTGGAGCTGAGCTCTGGTTTCTCAGGAGCTGGAGGGATTGCCGGCTCAGCTTCCAGCCTCTTCTTCTTACCTGATTTTCACCAGACAAGAGTGTTTTACAGGTTGAGTTTAGTTTTTTTTAATCTCATTTATCTTCTCCTAACTGCTCTGGGGTTTCCTTCTCAGGGATGCTTTTTGGCTTGTTTCTGTTCTCATAGCAAATGGCTTTTATTCTCAGTCCTATTGATTGAGCCCTCCTAGATCTCAGCCCGAGTTTTCTGTACACCGTTGGCCATTCGCATCTGTCCATCTCATCTTTGGGTTACACTGACTCCCAGCATCGCTTAAAGTTACAGATTAGCCCTCAAAATGCAGCCTAAGGCCTGCTGGGAGTGCAGAGCTGTGGGGTCACAGCACTGGGTGAAGGAAGCAGGGTCTTCCTCAGACCCTTGGCGTGACCAGGGTGCTCCGGTCCTGCTTGGAGACACTGAAAGTTGGATGTGAAAGTGGACTGATTTGGTGAATTGCCCTCAGCCCCTGCATACAAACACTGGTAAAATTCATGGTGTTTGTACAGCTTTGCTCAGTCCATTTTGGGTATGAAATCAAGGAGTTTGCTGCCATTGTGAGCCAAAGTGTCTGGTCTGGGGCCATCCCCATCCCTGCTGCTCTCCATGTCCTCATTGCATCCCCTGGGCCAGTGTCCTCCTGTAGCCTTGGGGCTGCTCAGCCGCACTGGCCGTGCAAAGGGGATGAGGCATTTCTGTCCTCGACAGCCTGCCCAGGGCCCAGCATGCTGACCTAGATGCAGATTTCTTTTGCTAAGTAGCAAAGTTGTTGAAGGATTTCTTCCAACCCAAATGAAAGAGGGGTTTTCCAAAGCAAGCCCCAGCTGAGCTGAATCTGCTCTGTGTAAATGAGAGGCGGGGGGTCAGCAAACACCAGGGGAAGCAGTCATCACCTGTGCAGGTATCTGCAGGTGTAGGGGCTGTGTACTGAATTACAGGGCAGCTGGCATTGCCTTCCAAAGGGGAATCTCCAGCTTTGCTAGGGCCGGGGCACGGCAGCCCAGAGACGAGGTGGACCCCACACAGAGCGAGGGAGCTAGCCAGGCAGCAGGATTGCCAGGACAGCGGCTCCTCTGGCATGGCTGGCCGGACAGTGGGAGACGTGTGCTGCATCTGTTTGCAGGAAATGCAACCAGTGACAAAACCGAAGGCAGGAAGAAAGGACGACCCAAGGCTGAGAACCAGGCGCTGAAAGACATCCCCGTAAGATCCTCTGTGCTCTGATCCCCGATACCCTCCCTGCCTTGCTCCCTTTGACTTTCTCTTTGCATCCTGCTGCACGGCATGCTTCAGCCAGTCCCACTCCGGGCTTAAACCTGCCTTCCCAGTGGTTTAATCTTCAGAGCAGCCTTGTCTTGGGCTTGGCAAGATCCTGGCCCCTGAATCTCCCCCACACCCGCGCCCAGCATCCTCCAAAGCCCTGGTGGGATACAGTACTCCCCTCCAGCCTCCCCTTTCCAGGGCCGTTCCCAGATGATCTGGATTCTTTGGCAGACATGTCAAGTTTGGCTAATGATCCGGCAGCACCATCGAGGGAGTGATTTATTCCCCACAGAGTTGCGCAGTTTAATTCCAGCACGGTAGCGTGGACAACACACAGAGCAGTTTGTCATGAGAGCATGGGCATGGGGTGATTTACTGACTGGATGAAATGTGGGGTGGTTAAATCACCCAGGTGACTTCTGGCCTGATTTATTACCCAGCCTGGCTGGGAGCATGCGTGTGCTCTGGGAGGCACAGCAAGGTAAATTCTCTGGAGGAATCATTAGTCTGTAGAGCCTGCAGTATCTGTCCCAGCACCTCTTGCTAGTGGCATTACCTGCTGCACTGAAACACAGCCCTGGGATTGACTTTGCAGCTGTGTGGTGGGAAGGGGTGGACAGGAGTGATCGGAGGTCCCATGTGCCCCCTGCCCCGGCCCCTTTGGGATGCACTGGCACACACCCAGACTTGTGATGCCCTTTGCTCAGCTGTCTTTTGTCTCTCCTGTTCCCAGCTCCCTCTGATGAACCAGTGGAAGGATGAATTCAAAGCCCACTCCAGGGTGAAATGTCCCAATTCAGGCTGTTGGCTGGAGTTCCCCAGCATTTATGGCTTGAAGTACCACTATCAGCGCTGCCAAGGGGTAAGGAGACCAGAGGGCTGTCTGTCCTTTCTAATGGCCAGCTCTTACATTACCATCGACAGGGTAAAGCCCCTCTCAGGCCTTAAAACCCATGAGAAACATGAGATTAAAGTGGAGAGGGCACAGATGGACTAAGGGCTCTGCGTGAGGTGTGTATGAGAGGGACTGGGGTCCCTCCAGCTCAGTGTGAGGTCTGGCCTGGGGGGATCGTGGAACGTTGGTAACTGTTTGGAGGGGCAGAAGGGTATTGCACACAATTTGTGTTCATGCCTGCATCAGAAAAAGCCTGTCCCTTTGGTGGTCTAATGTCCGTGCTCACCTTTCTCTCCCTGCTTCACGCAGGGTGCGATCTCAGAGAAGCTGACGTATTCGTGCTCGTACTGCGAAGCTGCCTTCACCTCCAAAACCCAGCTAGAAAAGCATCGGCTCTGGAATCACTTGGACCGGCCCGTGCCAACCAGCAAAGCAGAAAACAAAGTGCCGAAGGCCATTGGGAAGAGCAGTGGCAAGAAAAGGTATCGGGCTGTGACTGGGCTGCATGGTGGTGGCGTAGGGACGGCTGGGAGAAGGGGAACATGCCCGGCTCCATTCCCATGATCTGGGCTGGCGAGGGGGGAGAGGTGTCAGGACGTTTGTCTAACAACCCCTCTTTAAACAAGCCCTCTGTGCTTTGCCCTAGAGCTGCTGAGAGTTCAGCTTGCCCCACCATCCATCCCAAACAGGCAAAGACGGAAAAAGCCGTGGCCCAGGACCACGCCGAGAATGGCGAGTGCCTGGCAGAGAGCCGGGAGAGCAAGGAGTTTCAGATCGCAGCAGCCGAGGCAATGGCAGCCGCCACCCCCACGGCAAAGTCCTCGAGCGGCAAGGATGCCATGCAGCAGGGGGGCAGCCAGGCCTCGCTGCAGGAGGAAGACCCTGAGAGGATGAAGCACAGTAAGATTAGAGCCCGGGGCTACGCTGGTTCAGGAGCCCTGAGAGGGCTGTCCCACGGGAAGGGGCTCTGCTCCAGCCAATGCTGCTGCAAGTGTCTCTCTGAATGTATCCAAGCCTTGTTTCAGCATCCTGATAATTTGCCCCCCCCAGTTTCTTGCAGCAGTGAGTTCCACGGGGAGTTAAAAAACAGTTGCAGCTGTGGTAGAGGTATTTCTATAGGACCTATAGGATTGGAAATGGATGGATTTCCCTGCAGCACAGCAAGCTGCTGTGTCAGCCTGTCTGCCCTCACTGAGCGTGGCAGTTAAAACTAGGGTGGTTCTGGCAAACCCATTTTCCTGAAGTGTTGGGACAGGGTGAGGAGGCTCACTCTGCCCATTGCCACTGCAGGGCTGGCAGGCAGGGCCATGGTTGTCCCCATCGTGGCATGGGTTTACACCGCTTGCAACACCAAAGTGAACCACCAACCAGCCACCTCGGCTGCCGAGGCTGTGGAAACTGCGTGGCTTTTGGCACTAGACAGAGCCACCACTTCCACTCATTGAATTAGCCCTGGATACCGTTATTTCTCCTGGTTTTGCGGGGTGGGAAGCAGCATCCTGTTACTGTTTGGTGGGTGGGTGCTTCATTCGACAGCCCCTCTATTTTGCTGTGGTAAAGGCCTCCTCAAGGTGATCCACTCCTGACATGGAGTTTGTACCCACCCCATGCCCTGGGACTGCAGAAGCCCCCCTGGCAGTACAGTTATTTGACCAAATCTCTCTCTCTGTTTCTCTCTTTTGAGTCAGGAAGGAAACAAAAAACTCCTAAGAAATTTACGGGGGAGCAGCCGTCCATCTCGGGGACATTTGGACTGAAAGGTAACACGGGGACAGCTCTGGTCAGCTGTAGGGTTGTGGCTTACCCGTGGAACATTTTGGGGAAGCCCCTTCCCCAAGAGTCCTCCCTGTGGTGAAGATATGTGACAGCCACCCAGAGCCTGGGGATATCATGCTAGAGGAGCTGGTGTCTTTTACCTTAAGAGTATCGTAAAGGGGATGAAAGGCAGCAGCAGAGCTGGCACTGATAACCCTGTCTGCTCTGCTTGGGAGCCTGTTGTGGGGAAATGAGGGAAGAGAGGAAAGAATGTGGGTACGTCCAGCTGTAACACAACAGTAACGAGCTGCTGACACAAGCGAGACATGAGAAACGTCATCTCATCATCATCCCACTGTCCTGGGATGTCACAGTTTCTCCAGTGGCGTCAGGAAGGATTTGTGCTGCATAGAAAGGCTGGATGACGCATCCGTCCCTCAGACATTGTCTCCAGTGCTGGTCGCCTACATTCAAGAACATGAATTCAAGGGGGAAGAGACATGTTACCAGGATGTTTTCTGAGAGGCGGCTCAGGAGTTGGCTGCTTCAGCCTGACAAAGCAAGAGCGAGTGGGACTGTGGTCATGCTCCATAAATACACCTGGCTGGGCTGGACAGGACGGAGGAAACCTGGAGCATCCCTGGCACGAGAGCAGCTGGATTCGGACTGACTATGAAATTCATTCAACCAGGGAAATAAAAAGCAGATTTCCAGGCATTGCAGGAGGCAGCACCTTCCAGTACAAGAGGCACTCAGGGAAGAGGCACTAATGGCTTTGAAGGAATTAAACACTTACCGAAGAGCAGGCTCGATGTGGTCTCTGCGATTTACTGTCCCCCAGCTCCTGGGAAGTCTGGGGTTGTTTCCCTTGACTTCCCCACAGAGGCACTGCTATAGACTGAAACATCTGCTGTAGGTTCCTCAAGAATAAGCTGGTCCCCGCAGTGACCCGCTGCCTCAAATGGGGAGTGAAGATCGGGCAGACATTTGCCTACATCCCCTGGGTTCAAAGCGGCAGTTCGCTCCCCAAAGACAAGTTCAGCCAGCCTGTCATGGGGTGCTGTTTACATTCAGAGCCTGGGTTTGCGAGAGCCACGACCCACAAATTCAGGGGCTTGTGGACTCTTGCAGGGCGGGTATGGATCTGACCCTGGCACTCACTGTGTTGCCTCCAGCACCTTCTGTGAAAGCACAGGCACAGGGCTGAACTGCACATGGATTTGGGGTGGTGGACCCAGGAGGAGCCTCCCTCCTCTCTTCGCTAGCCTTTCTAAACCATCGTTTGCAAGTTGTGTTTGAGCTGCCGAGGGATTCTACATAGCAGAGGGGATCGGGCAGCACTGCCACTGCCGGCATGCCCTCAGCATGTGCTGAGCCTCCTCCTGCTCACTTGGCCCTGCTCGGTGCTGCGAGGATTCTTCGGTGATTGGCAGTGATGCCTTTAGCAGGCTGAATGGGAAGCACACGCTTTGTGTGGAGATGAGGCACAGACAAGGTGGGAAGGTGGATGCACTCAGGAGACACTGACTGAGAGTCTGGGGCTCTGCCTGCGCGGAGAGCCCTGCCTTTGAGTTCCTCTCTGCTTCGCAGGCAGGCTTGGTGATGGTCACCAACAACCCACGGGGGCTGCGCAAGGTTTCCTCCTCCCCATGCGCCTGTCGCTCAGTCACCCCTCCTCTCCTTCTGTTTCTTCCTGATCCTTCCCAGCACCCAGTGGGACCAGGAGAGACCTGTGTTTATTGTGACAATTGTGTACAGGTCCAGGGGCAAAAGGTCCTGTGGGATCTGGTATGAGATCCCAGAATTTGCCCTGTTTTCTAAGAGGGACCCCAGTTCTTTGGTCTAAGCAGTTAGACAGCCTTTCCAGTGCAGGTTTATCAGCAGGAGCATTGCTTTTATATCCTGAATTTGCTGTTCAAATTTCCCCTTTTAGTTTCTTGCGAAATGCCCTTTTGCCTCTTCCCCAGCCAGTCTCCCCACAGTCTGCCTTGCTAGAAGCATCCTACCCCACTTTGCTGTGGTGTTTCCATAGTTCATAAACTGTCTGGGTTGGGGGAAATGATTCTGTTTACAAAATACCACAAGCTGTTATGATATTGCTTGTCATAGTTATGGACTTGATCCTACATATGCAGCCTTGGCAGACGTACAGCCAACTCAGGTCAGAGGTAGAGACTTTTTACCTGCTAAATGCAAGTTGGTCTGAGGGTATTAAAGCAAGTACTGAATAAAAATCTGTTCCCTCTACAGGTCTCGTTAAAGCTGAGGACAAGGCGAAAGCTCATCGAGCCAAGAAGCTGGAGGGGAGCACCAACACGGAGGAGCTGAAAAAGAAACCCCCAGGAGCTGGTGTGAAGAAGGAAACAGCTGTGCATCTACCAGCAGGTGAGGCTAGTGGAGGCAAAGCATAGGCAGCAGCTCTGCAAGTACCTTAGCTATGTATCAGCTCAGTCCTGTGCTCTGCTCTAAGCCTGCATGGTCCCCACCTTCACGCCACGGCCCCACCTTCACTCTCAGCTAGTGTTCCCCGCACTCCTCCTGGCCCAGTGGGCTGTTTGCTGGGTGAGTTTTCTAGCAGATTTGTGAGCAAAAGCAGCCCAAAATCAAAAGTAGGAGAATGCAGGTCCTGCCCTTTCAAGGTTTATCACGGATGTGGGGACAGCCGCTGCTCCTAAAATAGTGGTGCAGCCACAGCTGACATCCTGAAAGGGGTATTTTACCTTCAGTTCACTGCCAGGATAGACTGCTGCAGGTGTTGGGAGATGACAGACGAATCCTGGTTCCACCTGGCTTCAGTGTGACCACAGTTGGAGTCAGTGTCTGGGATAATGGCATTTTTGTGACATCTTCTCCATGAATGACACCATTGCATAACTCTAGGCAGAATTATGTCTTCTCCGAGGTACAGCCTACACCCTAGTGCAGGTTGCTGACTTTCCTTGGGAGCTCTGACAGTAGGAGAAATGCAGGATGTGAAAAACAAACACAGCTGCAGTGCCTTACACTTCTTTCAAATTCAAATAAATGACACTCTGATCTCACAGCCATGCAAAAGCATCCAAATAAACAGACTTGGTGGATTTTATTCAGACTGGGCTTCCCTTGCTGGAAGCCCAGCACTGTTCTGCTGAGAACACGGCATGAACTCTGGACCTGGGAGCAGGTTTTGGCCCCATGTATCTCTTATTTTGTTTTTTTTTTTTTTTTTCTTAAGTCGGTCACAGCCTTTTAAATAAACAGATGCCTGGAACCTAGCACTCCCCTAGCTGCCTGTGTGTCTGCTGGGAAGACGAGTGCCAGGGAAGCTTTCCAGGCACACATCCGGATGGAGCCTAGACACTCACCTTTGTTTCACTCCCGCTAATTGTTTTGTTTGGCGGGGGGTAGCTACTCCACGCAGGGCAAGATGAGGTGGCTGAGAGTTATCATCATGTTTTAACTCCCAGTGTGCGGGATATTGGCGGGGTTGGAAAGGTGAACGTCCTTTTCCCCATGAAATGCCAACAGGTCAGGGAACGCCACATAAAGTGGCCCAGTGATCCAGTTTGCTCAGGCAGCTGCAGGAGGTGCGGGGCAGCAGAGCTGTAAGTGCCTGCATGGTTTGCACCTGGCTTGGCCTATGCCTGGGAGACTATTTCTCTTTTTTTTTTTTAACACTAGGAACTTTTTCCAATTGAGTGCTTTTCAGTGTAGCAAACCAAAGCTTATGACAGGGCTGTCCTCTGCCGAGCAGCCCAGGCAGTTTGCTGTGCCTGGGTGTAACACCTCTCTCCTCTCCCTCGCCAGCAAACCCCGAGGAACAGTGGCAGCGAGAGATCAGCGAGAAGGGAGAAGTCGCCTGTCCAACCTGCGGCGTTATAACCAGGAAAACTATTGTGGGGCTTAAAAAGCACATGGATGTCTGCCAGAAAGTAAGGAGTTGCTTTATTCAATCATGCACATATGGATTTTGGAGAGGAATGTACATGTGCCACTCATAAATGCATATTGGTGCTCCTAAAACCAGTTCTGGGCTGTGTTTGATAGGGCACTTGCTAGTCATCTTCAAAGAGCTGGCTGCCTTGCATCAATTCAGAGGAATTTGGACACCTAATTCCCAGCGATTCTGAATCCCTTTGTGGTCTGGGCCCCTTGCCCCAGTGTCTCCAGCAGAGTTGGGTATTTCTAGTAGCTAAACGAATAGTTTTAAGGCTAGGGAGTTGGGGTTGTCTCTAATCTGGCCTCCTCCAGAGTCCTGGCTGTGGGATTTTGCTGTGTGCCATGCCTTGCATCAGGCCAGATAAATTGTGGTTGAATGAGAGCATGTCTCGGGGAGACATCGAGCTTGGATGTGCTCAGGCAGGCTGTCAAGATGCAGGAGTTCAGTAGCGGTGCAGTGAAAAATTGTTTCTCTGCCACACTGCCATCCATCAGAGCACGGGATTACATCTTCATCCGTCACCTGGCATGGTGCAGAGCCATTGCCACAAAAAGCCAACGTGGGATCAATGCCTCCCGCTTTGAAAATATGTGGCTCGGCTTTGATTCCACATTCATTTTCTGTAAATGCCTCCTCAGCCTTTGCCTCACTATTTATACAGCAGCGGGAGGCTACCCTGTACTACATCAATGCCGGGCAGAGTCCTGCTCCTCTGACATCCTCCTGGCTTCAGTGGAGTGAGGGTCTTGGCCATCACTGCTCATATCTCCTGCGCTTTGGAGCATCTCCCAAGCCAGGCAGGCTCTGTGCGGGCTACATGGCCAACCAGCCTGCTGAGCGTGACTCTGCCAGAGCAGTCAGGCCTCTCTTCCCCACTATAAATAGGCCAGTGGTTGTTCAGCCAAGGAATCGGGGCTCCAGCTGAACAAGCGGGTGCTTTGTCACCCTTCCCCAGGAGGGACGGTCCTTGCCAGGGCTGGCTCTGCTGCTCCAGGAGCTGGGCTACTTTGCAGTGTCCCTACCAGAGCAGCCTGTGGCCCCGGGAGGACAATCCCCAAGCTCTTGAGTACATGACCACAGGTCCAGCTCTCAGCATTTCATCTCTGAGATGAACCTATGACATGTCCTTAGCGGAGCCCCACTGCTACAGGCACAGGGTTTCCCCATCAGAAGTGACCCTGGAGTGCAGGCACCCTCTCAGCTTGCTCTCTGCTTTAATGATTGAAGTATTTCTTAGCTGGACAATGTGAAAAGGATACGCGTGCTCCCAAAGCTTTTATAAAACAACGGAAATTGGTTTCTCCATCCCTTGCTTGTCACTAAGCAGAGTGCCCTGTTTCCTCTGGTTTTGGAAAGGAAATAAGGGATGGGGACAGCTGCAACGTGCTTGGGCCTGAAGGAGATGAGGGCAGGTATATCCTCCTGGTGTGCCAGGTAGAAGGGCTTGTTAGAATATGGACATGGCATGTTCTTCAGTGTTAACCAGAGGAATAGACCCCAAATTGGCTGGCATTGGTGTCTGATGAGTCAAGGAGCTTTTAGCATCCACCTTGTTAGGGTCAAGTGCTTGGGATCTGGAACAGGATTGACCGATGGGAGCACACGTACAAGTGAGACATTCCCAACCGGCTGCAGCGAGTTTATTCTTCGTTTCCCTGGAGCTCCAGGATGAGAAGGGATCTGCAGCTCTGTCTTCATTCCCTCTCCAGCTTCTAGTCCCAGCTTGATTGAAGGGGAAGTGGTGAAGGTGGGGCATCAGCCAGGCAGGAAGAGCAGGAGCAGCCACAGCCATCCAGGCACCGGCTCCCTGTCGAGGCATCCTGTCTCTTGATGCCCAGACCATTCACCTCCTGAGTCAATAAATTCCGGTATCTGCCCCAGCAAAAGTTATGCTTTGCTTACTCACTTTGCAAGTTCCTCTTGTACATCAGTGTGTGCATTTAACGCATCCCCTCCAGTCACTCAGGAGGCCAAGTCGGGTCAAACAGCAGAGCAGTATGAGGCGGGAAGTAGTCTGCTGTGATCATGTCCAGCACCATCTTAATTCCAAACAGCCCAGGCACCCACAAAGCGTATCATACGCCAGCATCTGTCATATTTAATAGGGCTGCAGAGCACAGTCCACTAACATATTGGTAGATCAAAGCTTCTTCTCTTTCCTAACCCTTTAACAGGAAGACTAAGACACCAGGTCCAGATGTTTCCAGCCAGTGGGGCTTTAAATCTACATCCAAAATGGAATGTTTGCCACAAGTTGGGGCATGTGGGTTTGATAACAGTATCCAGGACAACAGAGAGAAAACTCTGAGCTGCAGGCTGCGACTGGGATGGGGGACAGGGACACTGTGTTGCCTGCTGGATCCCACCACTGGGTACTGCTGCAGCAACAGCTCCCCATGGGGCTTATTGATGAGCAGCAGCAGCCATTGGAAAAATGAATGGTGAACCGTGGCCTCCCTGGTGACTTGCCTCTAATTCCTTCAGCTGCAGGATGCCTTGAAGTGTCAGCACTGCAAAAAACAGTTCAAGTCTAAAGCTGGGCTGAATTACCACACCATGGCTGAACACGTCAGCAAGGTAAGAGAGCTGGGCTGCTCTCGTCTCTCACCTCATTTCTTGATGCAGAAGATTAAGCAATCGGCAGTCTGCTTTCCTTTGGCTTTGCAAAAGAGGCATTCACAACACCGTCTTTGCAGCATTTCACATACTGCTCAGACCAGGCAGTAGTCTTCCCCCTTCCCTGACAAGCAAAGCCATTCCTTCCCAGGCAGCTGGTTAGGCTCATGTTGATCCCTGGGAGTAGAGCAGAGGACTGGAAAAGTAAAAAATTATTTCAAATCTCAGAACGGGGGAAGATTCGGTGAGTACAGTGAGGCAGATTTTGAGTGGCAAAGCTCTGCCTCCAAAACTGTGCCCGCAAATCTGGGACTGATGGGTTCTGCCTTGCACGAATCTCAAAATCCAGTCTTTGACTCTCCACCATGCATGTGAGAAGTAGCCACAAAATTTATCATGAATAAAATCTGGCAGGCACCAATTTAGGTGCTGTTCTTAAAAATCCAGTCACATACGTCTCCGAGATACCAGGGCAAGGCATAACCACATTTGTACATGTCCCATGCTTACCAGTTGTGACTTGTCTTTTACCTGTGCATTAATCTCCTGCTCTTCAGTCTGGCTGGTGAATCCTCCATACCGGAACTACTCCTGGGTTTCTTAGCTGACCCTTTGAGTGCAAACACAGGAAAGGCTTGAGCAGATCTGGCACATAATGGTGAAGGCGCTGGCATGCGGTAAAGCAGTGGGAGATCCAGCTCTTCTAATGAGAGGTTCTCCCCAGCCAAGGGCAGCTCCTGCGAGGCAGAGGTTTACCACCCGCTCCTGGCACAGAGGACATGAGTAAATGGTTGACTCTGTTGCTTCTGTTAACTTCCTTGTTTCCAGCCTGTTCCTGTGGAAATCGCTGGACTTGGTGAACAGGAAGAGCGGGAAAGGCTGAGGAAAGTGCTAAAGCAGATGGGAAAACTGAAATGCCCCAATGAGGTACGAGAATGATTCCTGTTTCTCGTTATGTGAAACAGTGGAAGGAGTGAGTCCCGTTGCAGAGGGGGACACACGCTCTCCAGTCATCCCTTGGTGTGCTCTTGACTTTTCTGCCTTAGCTCACCCATCCCGCTCCGCGTCCCACTGGCTCTGTGCGCTCCAGCGACGGGCCATCCCAGCAGGAGGGTGGGTGTAGGGCAGGTTGAGGAGCGCTGAAGGGCAGGTTCTGCCTCCTGAACTCAGGAAGGGGCACAGCTGGCGCTGTCCTGAGCACAGTGTAAAACTAAACCAAACCGCAGCGAAAAACGGTCACGAGCTGGTTGCAGACAAGTCACGAACAGGTAACGGGGGCGTATGGCAGAGGTTTGTCCCCGCGGATGCTTTACTCTCCGCGCAGGCAGTGCCTCTCCAACGCCTTCTCCTCCCGCTGCCCGCTGTGCGTCTGTCTGGAGAGCTCTGTCGGTATGTTGGGGCAGGTAGCGCCAGCAATGGGGACTGTTCCCCTGTCCCTTTGTGGTGCTGTCATGCCTTTGCATGGCTCTTCGGGGGAGAGGGGCTGGCTGGTGATCCCCCATCGCTCGGAGGGGATGGGTTGGCATAGCTGTTCTGCAGAGGGGGCTCCTTGGAATGTCTTTCTCCCTGGAGTGATGGCACCCTAAACGTTTTTGACATGGGCACATGAAGCCCCAGCCTTCCTTAACCCTCCCCTTCTCCCCATCTCCGTAGGGCTGTGTGGCCAACTTCTCCAGCCTCATGGGCTACCAGTACCACCAAAAGCGGTGTGGGAAGCAGCTCGCTGAGGCTGACAAGCCTGTCTTCAGCTGTCCACACTGTGGCAAGAAGTACAAATCCAAGGCCGGTCATGACTACCATGTGCGGTCAGAACACACAGCCTCGGTGAGCCCCCTGGACGCCTCCGCAGCCCGAGGAGCGGGGCCATCCCCCCCTGGGGGTGACTGCAGAGCTGCAGAGCCTGTGGGCAGAACAGAGCCGGGCAGGGCCGGGCCGGGCAAGGCAGGTGCAGACGTCGGACCGATGTTGTTTTCTCCCTCTCATCACCACGCGCGTGTATTGTACCATGCGGTATCAGGGGGAATGGGCTACAGCCCCCTCCGCCCCTCTGAAAAAAGCAAGATGCTGTGCTTACAAGAGTGGAGCAGTCAGCAGCATTCCCCTTCCCTGGTGCCCACAGGGCTGTGCTCCAGTCCACCCTGCATCCATGCTCTGCAGGGAAAAAAAACAGAGCTCAGGCCGCTCCCTCGGCAGCAAGCAGCGCCGGCTGCTTGCCAGCGCTGGGGTGGCAGGATCCGTCCCTGGGGAGCATCCTTTTCTGTTCTGTTGATCCCTACTGACAGTGCATCCAACGCTAATAACTCCCTAACTCTAATAAATGGAGACGTTTATACACGTGGGAGCATGAAAGGACGCAATCAGTCTAACGCATAGCTGTCTGCTGGGCTGAGGGAGACGGGGGTGCTCCCCTTGTTCCCATACTCAGGGGAAGAGGCACCTGGTGTCTCTGCAGCCCCCACCTGCACAAAGAAGGTCTGCAAACACACAGCCCAAACCCCAGCATCCCCGTCCTGGGGCCGGAGAGCTCGCCTCTTCTCCCCTTGTCATGCCCTTCCTGACTCTGTCTCTCTTGCAGCCTCCGGAGGAGCCAGAGGTGAAGCCGGAGCCTGGTCCCATAGAAGATTTCGAAAGGACCCCGAGCGGCCGCATTCGTCGGACGTCAGCCCAAGTAGCCGTCTTCCACCTTCAGGAGATAGCGGAGGATGAGCTCGCCAAGGATTGGACGAAGCGGAGGATGAAGGATGACCTGGTGCCTGAAACAAAGCGGGTGAGAAGCCTTTATTTCTCCTTTTCTTTGCATTAGCTGTACGCAGCGATCCTGGGATGCCAGCATGGCCCCAGCTGGGTGAGGGCTCATGTGTCTCATTTTCTGTGCCTTAAATCAATTAGCTGTGATGGCAAATTTATTGCTAAAGAGCCCACCCAGCACAGACAGAGCCCCAGTGGTCTGGAGGCTCCGTACAAGTCTGGCAGCCGGCAGCTTTGCCCTTTCCACTGACAGGACCCAAATGTAAATGAAGCAGAAGGTGGTGGTTTGTGGGCAATGGAGAGATCAGAGTCCAGCCCAGAGGATGTTGTGGAGTGAGGTCAGTCCTGGTCTGTGCTCAGCAGTGAAGTAGGGGCTGATGGCCAAGAGGAGCACGTGAAGAGAGCAGAGGTCGGATCTGAAACAATCTCCCTTGCACTGTCAGAGAGCAAAGATGCCCCAGGCGGAAATTCCGCCCTTCCATGTCTCTTTTTTTGGGCTTCCCTGGAGGTAAAGGACCTGCAACGTCGCCGGAGCAGTGCTCCTGCGAGTGGAGGAAGCTGGAGTGTGGAGGCAGGGCTGAGCCCTGCAGTCCCCAGCAGTGATGCACACATGGCCTGGTGTTGCGGGATCTGCACAGCAAAAGTTGGTGCCCTGGCGGTCTTGAGCTTCATGGAGGCGTTGGAGTAATGTGTTAAATCAAACGTCCCTCCCAGCTGTGGGAGGAGGTGATTCCTGGGAGTGTCCCAGAACTGAAATTCTCTCCAGGAACGCTCCTTCTGGACCATAAAAGGAATGAAGCAGCAGTAAATCATAAACCTTTTCAGTGTAAAAGGGAAAAAAAAGAGAGGGAGTGGGAGTTTATTAATCCTGTGGTCAACGCTTTTTGTCCAGCACTGGAACTCAACGCAGAGCCATTCTGCAAGTCTCTGCTCAAGTTGCAGCCTGTTTCCTGAGCAAGTCACTCTGCAGTTAGGTGCCAGGTCTTTTCCTTGCTATGACCAGTTGGACATCTCTTCTCCAGTGCTCCGAAATTCACTCTGGGCAAGATATCGGGCACATTGCAAAGATGGGAGTGAGGTGCAGAGGGCAGCAGGTTAAAGCTTTGCTGCAGCAGGAGAGCGTGGTAGTGCCTCTGCCACGAGCGCGCAGAGCGCAAGAACAGCCCCAGCCCGAACGACCTGCCTCAAGCCAGGAAAACAGCCCAACTCCGAGAGGCAGCCTGGAGAAGCAACACAGCTTGCCCCAGGAAAATGGGTGGCACAACAGCAGAGCTTCAGCCAAAATGCCTTCACGCTGCCGCAGCCTGTCCCGTGCTGTCCTGGCACATGTGTGTTCTTGGCAGAAGTGCCACCATCGTCCTGCAGAGACCTGGTGGAGCTCAGCCTGGCTCAGCTCCCAGTTTGCACGCGGTGGGCAGGTGAAAAAACAGTACACAAACAAACCAGCATCTTCTTTACTTGCCTTGGCTTCTCGGTGAGGCGGCTGGCGCAGAAGGGGATGCGGCCGCAGTGGTGCCGTCCGCCTCGGAGCAGAGCTGGGGGTTTTAGGGCCAGAACTGGTGGCAAACTTTTTATTTCCACAGTGCTTGGTGGTGTTGTTGGTTTCCAGATGAGTTCAGCTGCAGTGCATTTATAACGTAAAAAATCAAGCCCAAAGTAGCTGTTTCATTTCAGATACTGTGGGAGGAGAGGTGTGGTGCTCTTGTCTCCCCCCTCCAGCTTCAGCACTTGCATTCCTCTCTTTCCTCCTTGAATTGTTCCCCTTACTCCTGACTTTGGGTAGTTTCTGTTTGAATTGAGGGCACAGCCAGAAGTCCCAGGCCTGGACAAGGGGCCCATATGCAAGCTGACATACAAAGGCATCGTAAAGGTCTCAGCCGCTGGCATAATTGCTCCATGAAACGCTGTTTGTGGTGGTGGAGTTTTTATGAGACATTTCTTGTGTTCAGAGTCTAATTGTTTAAGTTTAATTGAGCTCCATCTCTGCACTAAGAAACAAAGAGAATTGCTGTGAGGTTGGCGGAAACAGGTTTGCCTTGAAGATGAGGAAGGGGGAAGTTGGACCATCTCCCAGGCAGCAAAACAAGGCTTTTGGGCTGAAGGATCGGACCTTGGGCCCTGCATGGGCTGCTCTCCCTGGCTGTGCTGGCCGTGTGTCTCTCAGATGGATTTCAGAGAAGGTCAGTGCAGTGCGCGAATACGTATGTAGCTGTGAGTGTGCCTGTGGGTATGTCTTGCAGTGACTGTCACGTTCCCTTGACAACACTCTAAAATATAATCTGTTCAGTGTATGTCATTTTTTTTTCTCGACGAGTGATGCTGTGGTGGGAGGCAGGTTCTGCCTGGGGAGGCTGGTGGGAGCTTGCTGACTTCAGCACACTCTGTGCTGCTCCGCTAAGCAGCATCTTGCGTTGCTCAGGACTGGTCTACGTTTACAAGTTGCTTCAGTTGAGGGTGTGGAAAAAACCCTCCCAACTGCATGCAACTCAAACACGCCAGCAAGCGCCCAGTTTGACCCTGTTACAGCCCCCAAAATAGCCCTTCCCTCAGAACTGGCTTCAGCTCTGCTGGCAGGACAGCTCTGTGGCGGGTCCAGCCCCAGGCAGCACAGGAGGCTCGGAAGAGCGGGCAGTGTCCCCACATCCCCATGCCACCGCCCCATCAAGCGCGTGTGGTGGCCGTCCCTCCAAGGGAGCTGACAACCCGGAGCCACCAGAGCGGCAGAAAGACAAACACCAGTCAACTGTGACCAGGGTGGGAGGGCTGATGGTTCCCAGAAGAGCTGCCACGCCACCGCGTCTTCTTTCCACGGGCCGTATCCAGCCGTTGGGAGTGTGCTGCCGGGCCCGCAGGCCCCCTCGCTGGCTTGGACCTGGAGAGAGGTGGCATGTCAGGGATCGGCGGCAGATGTCAGCTGCTCCTGCACCATCTTGGCAAGACCTGAGGATTTCAAAGGTCGTGGAAGGCCAGACACTTCCCAGCTCCAGTCTGTAACTGGTGATGGCTGAATGCACCCGGACTTGGTGCAGCGCTGGACCTGCTCTGTCCCCAGGCTCTCCAGTTACCCACCACGGTCCCAGCAGTCAATGTGGATTTCAAGGGAGCTGATGAAGAAAGCCGCCTCTCCTCTCCATCCCTTCTCCAGGCGGCAGAGCTTTTCCCCAGGGGAAGGCAAGCAGCTCCTCAGCAAGCTGAAGGGATACGGGGCTTTGCAGCCCTTCGGCAGGCACGGCCCCACTGCAGCCCCTGCACTGTGGCTCCCCCTCATGGCCACGTGGCAGCCGGTCCCAGCTGGGAAGAGGGACTTTGGGTTTGGATCCCGTTGGTGGCCCATGGTGGGATGCATTCGCCTTTCCCCGGGAGGACAGATTCCTTTGCACCAAAGCAATGGCATTAGAATAAACGATTGCTGTTCGATCCCAGGCCCTGCGCTGCCTTCGTTCTGCACTAACCAAATCCAGCATTTCTAAATATACACTGGAGTCTTATTTTCTCGCTCCGATCTTTATTTGCCTCTGGATAAGCTGAAACAGATGGGTGTTTCACAACGGCCGCTTGCTGGGGATGTCAGATGGGGAAGGGCACACCCCTGCTGCTTTTCTGGGAAAAATCCCCTTTCCAGAAGCTCCATGAAGATGATCCTCTGACCCTCCTCTGGCCTTCATTGGAGCCGTTGCCTGCCTGTGAGCAGTCTCAGGGCTGCTGCAAAAGGAGTGAGAAGCTGTCAGGTTCCCAGCTCGGTGGTGCAGGCAGGCATTGGTGGGCTCTGGGATCTGGTGGGAGATGATGCCCTTACACATTTTGGAGGCTGGACTGAGAGAAACAGCTTCTCCAAGCAGAGGGAAGAGGCATCTAAGAGGCGAGAGGGGAAGAAACACCATGGAAATCCCACAGTTTCATGGTGTGATGCTTTCCCTCTGGAGCTCAAGGTGGGGTGGCTCGTTTCAAAGTGCCACAAGCTCTGTGCCGGAGGTGGTGGTGGGCTCCTGCAGCCCAGGCAGGACTCGTGTCACACAGAGGGATGCAGAGCTCATCCATGTCTGTGGGGTGCAAGGGCACCCCGTTTGCCTCCTCACAGCTCAGGGTCTGGATGTTGCTGCAGGGCTGAGGACAGCCACGGAGGCTACACGTCGCTGTGGAGCCTGGGTGCTGTGTGGCAGGGTGATGGGGATCTGGAGCGAAGGGCTGCCGGAGGCCGGTCATAAAGCTAAAGAGGAAAAGTTGTCTCCAGGCTCGAGGTTTTTAAGAAAACCCCATCCTGGAACCAGGGTAAATTCCAGAGCAGAAGAGCCTGGCCGGGGTTCGTCCCCCAAAACAATGGCCCTGTGATCCGGGCAGGAGCCAGGCTGAGCCCTGCGGACTCATGTCACTGGTGGGCCAAACCGGATCTCAGCTCCGGCTGTGGACCCGGAGCTCGGCAGGGCTGCGTCCGTCCTTCCTCCCCTTGCTCAGCAGCACCAGCATGGTGTGACCCATCTGCCCAGAGCTGCGTATGGGACCCGGCTGCCGGCCAGCACCCCCGGGTGTGTTTTGGCTTTGCCTCCCGGACAGCATCAGCCGTGGTTTCCGCGGGGTGATGGGAGAGCCGTGCCTCGCACTGGGGACCTCGGAAAGGCTTCCCGGGGAGTTTGTTGGCTGGGGCTGAGGCAGCCTGCATGGTTCTCATTTACTGTGATATATTTTGGGGAAGGGGAGAGCTGTCTAGGGAGTGGAGAGGATTGAAATATGAAAGTTTAATTAAATAAAACTGTCAGTCAAAGAAAACAAGCCTTCCCATCCCAGCATCCTTCGACTGTTCAGAAGAGATGGGCTGCGGCCAAAACCAGTTGTAGTCGTTTAATGATTTGGCCATGAAGATTTTCACTTACAGGCTGTTTGAGGAAAATAAATGGAAAAAAAAAAAATATTCCATGCCTGGGGCTCCCTCTTAATAGAGACATAAAGATGACTTTGACATTCCCCGAACCGCAGCGCCCCGGGAAGACATGGGATTTGCATGTTATTGTGCAGGGCTGTTGGAGGAGAGCGGGGAGGGATTTTTTCTCTGGAGTGGGAAGCCAGAGCAGCAGAGTCCGCATCTCTGAACATCCCCCCTTGTCTCTTCCCCAGGGACGCGCGGAGGGAGAGGTTGTTGCTGGGGCTCTGTGCGGTTACCGTTAATGTTTGCTCATTCATGGGATTGATTGGTTTTTAATTAAGGAGGCTGTTTGGCATCCCATCTCTCAATATCAATGACAAAAAGGGACTCCTGTGTTCTCCCCCGGAGGTGGCATTGCCTTCCCCGGGCGGGGGACCAAGCTGTTGGTAGATGCACCATCCCAGTGCTTCAAAGAGCTCTGCTGGCATCTCCCCCAGCTGCAAAGCATGACAGAATAGCAGCATGCTGGGGCTCAGGGGATTTTTCCACATCCGTCCTTACAAGCGTTCGAAGCACTGTTTCGCAAGGCCCTTTGCCCCTGCCCTTCACGCAGAGCCTGGCTTTCCCTGGGCTCCCTTCTCTGGCCGTGCCCAGCCGCATGCCAAGGTGGGGGCTGCGGGGGCTTGTGGATCACTTAAATTTGAGTTGAAACGAGCGGTTGGTGTCTGAGCCCTCAGTGGGAGCTCCCCTTTTCAGGGAGGTTTGGGAGCAGCCTGTTTGGGGGAGCTGGACAAAGGCAAATTTGCAGCTTTATCAGCACATTCAGGAAAAATCACAGCTGGAATCTGTGCCAGCCAGCTGCTTCCCTGCCATGTCGGAACCGCGAGTTCCGGGTCCTAGGGGCATGTTTCAAAAACGGAGCCTGGCTTTGCACCTCTCTGCAAGCGCCGTTTGTCTGTGCATCCTCCCCAGCCAGCTCGCATGTGTCAACGCAGCCATGCTTGGAGGTGCCCAGCGAGAGCAGCACGTGCTCAGGTACCTGCACCTGTACTGTGCCACAGGCGAGCTCACCCAGCCCTGCTCCGACTCGGGACAAGTTCGAGGCTTGGGACCCGAGCAACATCCATCGGTTCTAGCAGAACTCGCTAGGTCGGGCTAGGAGTTGTGCTGACGTGGTTGTGCGGCAGGCAGGCAGGCAGCTCAGGCTGCAGGCAGAGCACCCCGGTGTCCCCTGCGGACCTTGCCACGGTGGCAGGCAGAGACCAGCCCCACAGGTAGGGTCAAGCACGGCAGAGATGCCGCAGCCACGTTTGCTTGGGCTGAACATGCAGAAATGGAGTTGGGAAGGCCGGTCCGCTATGCTAAACCTCAAAGTCGCTAATAAAGCGGTAATTAAAAGCACTTGGAAAGAGCAGGCCTGACAGAAGGAGAGGCAGAGACACAAGAGCCTTTCATTGTTTAACGGGTTGTGCCCATTCATCGGTGGAAGGCAGCCACGGAGGCTCTTGGCGTCTGTCCCCTCTGCCCAGCGTGCAGGGTTGTTTATTCTCCCAGTTATGAAACACGGCAGCAGGACCGCGCCAACACGATGCACTGAAAACACCAGGTCCAGACCTGGCCCTGTGATGGGGCGCAGACCCGGGAGCAGGAGCCTCCTCTCCCATTTGTCAGTGCCACATGGAGGTGGCTGCGGCACTGGGGGCTCCAGCCCTGCTCCTCGCCCGCAGACCCCCCCACCAGCCCGGTGGCACAGCAGCAGGCAGAGCCACCCCCCTGCTGTGCGGTGCCCCGGGGGGAGAGATGACATCTCCAGGGGAAGCCTCCCAACTAGTTTTCAGCTCCGATTCACTTCTCCTGGGGGGGACAAGACCCATGTGAAGAGCGAGGACTCCACCAAGGACCGGACTGGTGTATGCCGCTCTGCTAATCGTCTTCTATTGTTTGCAGCTCAATTACACCCGACCGGGGCTTCCAAAGCTCAATCCGAGGCTGCTGGAAAACTGGAAGAACGAAGTGAAGGAGAAGGGCCGCATCAACTGTCCCAACAATGTAAGGATCACGCCTGTTCTTCTCTGGGCCAGCTGGTCTCAGTCTGCAGGAGGAGGGGGGAGTTTTGGGGGCAGAAACCCACCAAAGCCAGGTTCTTGCTGGGCCCCAGATGACACTGGCAGTGATGCTCAGACCCTCATTTCACCTCCTCTCCCTGGGGTTGCTGCTGTGCCTGGCTGAAGTGTGTCTCACCTTTGGGACCCTCCTGGTGTGCTTGAGTCATCAGGCTTGGGGACCGGGCCACCCCGTCCCCAGGTACCCTTGGACTAACAGTTCAGCATTGCCCAGTTCAGGCTCTAGAGCTGCCTTTGGGAAGTTCTCGAGTTCCATATGGGGCAAAGGCTGAACGCTCTGTGCTTGAGATCCTTTTTATGCAGAGAACCTGCTTTTCCCAGAGTAAACCCATGGCTGGTTTTAAGCCGTTCTTTCTAAAGCCCTGGGACAGGCGAAGACCTCGGGGACATGGTGCATGCGCTTCATCTTGCTGTAAAACGCAGCCTTGGCCTGAGCTCGCAGGGAGGTGAACTCCACCCTCGTGCTGGGCCGTTGATTTATCATCTCAAACAAAGCCTTGCTAATGGGAGTTTTGAACGGGGCTGTTACCGCAAGGCTGGGGGAGACAGGCTGGCTAATTAATGTCATACACAGGCACTTTGAAAAGACATTGCTCAGAAACTGGTCATGCTGCTGCCCGGGTGATTTCTCTTCTCCGTTAAGCGTCTGCTGTGGCTCCAAGAACTCCTGTAGCCCAGCAGGACCTCCTGACTCCTCACAAATGTACGTTTTCCACGGAGACATTTAGGGGAGACATTTTTCAACCCGTTGCAGAGAGATGTGGCCACATGACTCCCATTAGCGCTAATAGGAAACGTGTGACCAGAGCCCTCCGCGTCTCGCAGAGCATTAACCTCACGCTGCTTAGCCTGGACCAGTGGCCTTGCTGACACAGCGGGCTCCTGGCCCCGGCATGGAGGAAAGCAGGGAGACGAGGGAGGATCATGGCAAACCCTGCTTTGTTTCTTCCCACAGTGCTGTGAAGCCATTTACTCCAGCGTCTCGGGGCTCAAAGCTCACCTGGCCAACTGCAACAAGGTAGGTCCCTCCTTTTACAGCCTTGGGTCAGAGGCAGGGTTGGGTTTTGGTTTCTTCTCCCCCCTGGCTCATTTGGAAGCAACAGGCCAAGGGACAACGGCACAGGTTAAAGGATCGTGACCACTGGGAGAGCTGGCCAAGCAATGCCGCTGCCCATTGAGTTGTCATCGCTCAGCCCGGTCCAGCCACTCGCCCTCAGCACCATCCTCCTGGGCAGGATCAAACCCACAGCCACAGGCAGCAGAGGGCGGAGAGGCTCAAGCTGAGAAGATGTGATGGAGGGGATTTAGCTACCGCCCCAGCCCTGGAGGAGACGTCGTGCAACACAAATGTCTCACCCAAGGGCCCAGACCTCCGACACACCGAGTGCCTCAGAGATGGGGCAGTGGGAGCGAGCCTGCCTCCCTCGCAACCTCCCGCCTCGGCATCCACGTCCCGCAGCAGCCCCTGCCCAGCATGGCTCTTGCAGCCCCCGAGTTGTTTGTGAGCCCTCGGCTACCCAGCGTGGCCAGCACCTCTCACACAGCTGCACATGGACCACAGCAGCTCAGAGCCAGGGAGCTGGGTGTTGGAAGCTGAAGCTTTCCCAAGGCAGGTCGGAATCGGGAGTCTTTCTCCGTTGATTTGGGTGGCCCTGCAGCTCCTCTGGAAGCCCAGCAGCTTCCCCAGCTGGAGGGATGCTGGTGCAGTGCCTCTCAGGGATGAAGCTGAGGCTGGAAGAGGCGGTCGGTCTGTGCAGAGACCAGTGCCCTCTCGCTCGATGAAGCAGCAACGCTGCGGGATGCAGTGAGCTCTGGTGGCCTGAAGCTGCCACAGGGGAGGGATCGGGAGCTCAGTGTAGGTCCCTCAAATTGGAACTGAGTAAGGGCTGGTAAAGCTTTATACCCTGAAACATTTCCAGCTGCAGCTTCCATTGAATGGAGCTTCCAGGAGGCAGCTCCAATACATACCATGTGGTTATTAAAAACACGAACTCCCGCGTTCCTCCAACACTAGCTGGAACATCAACCCCTAATGAGATCATTTAGAAAATGGGCTGCAGAGATCCGGCAGAAGATGTATTTATGCAGGATAAAAGTGCAAACACAGGAGACTAGGGCAGTTCCTTTGCAAGGCTGCAGCACTGTCTCTGAGAGAAAATGGAGCCATTTTCTGGCTGGTACTGTGCACAGAAAGCAGCCAGGCGTTTGCACGAATGTTTTCTTTAACTGCAAAGCTGCACCCTCCAGGTCCGGTGAGTCCGGCATAGCCGGGGCCGGGTGTTGGGGCTTAGCGCTGGGGGAGTTTGCTGC
Organism: Ibidorhyncha struthersii; assembly: GCA_013398815.1. Lineage (NCBI taxonomy): Eukaryota > Metazoa > Chordata > Aves > Charadriiformes > Charadriidae > Ibidorhyncha > Ibidorhyncha struthersii. Next base: position 6,459 of record VZSZ01009294.1, on the reverse strand, counting down.
TTCGTGTCCCCCACGCACTGCTGTCAGCAGGACTCTTGCCCTCACAGAGGATTTAGTTTTGCAATGGATATGTGTGCCACCAAATCTGGCGTAACTTGCACAGCCCCTCCTGAGCTGGCCTGTGATCTCTGTTGTGAAATCCTGCGGAACTGGTTGAAATACATCAAGCCTTATCGAGAGCGGAGGATGCTCCCAGGCAGCGCCCCATCCTCAGTGGGGGTTGATGTGCTGAGGGGATTTTTGCATGAGTATTTCTGAAGCCAGCCAGCAGCGGAGCCAGGCCTGCCCGCGTCCTGCCTGTCCCTGAAGTGAAAGACCTGTCTAACTCCAGATTTACAGCCCAGAGCCAGCTATGGAGGAATTCCCAGGGAACATATATATCGCCTGGAGGGGCCCATCCATAAATGCCTCGTCAATAGAGAGCACATTATCTCCCCTGTGCCTTGAACTGCGGCAGAGCTGGGAGATCAGTCATCCCCACAAGGGCTCTAATGACAGAAATCCAGCAGTCGCTGCGTCTCTTTGACAGCGTAAAAGGAAAATTAGGTGAGTCTGCTGGACGTAAATTAGGTGGCGGTTCAGCCCCAGGAGATCACAAACCCGCTGACAGTGAGGAAATGGGGCGATCAGCCCCGTCAGCCTCCCACGCGCCTGAGGACACACACGATGTCGGTGGTAACGTAACAACCGATGTTGGGGATGCGCAGGCAGCAAAACCTGCTGCTTGCTGCCCTCTGAGCTCGTAGGACTTGGCGCTTTGATGCCCGGCACCGGTGCCACAACAGCCGGCTGCACAACCAGCATGGGCTGAAATTCAGCGCAGAAGATGTGGTTGTGAGCTCTGGGCCTGGGACTGAGAGCTGGCAGAGGTGTGGTGTTTTAGAAATCAGTATTTATTTTCTGTTGCTTCGAGGTTCAAGCATCAACCTCCCTTCACAGAGGGGAGCAGGGTGGGGGGAGCCAGTCCTCCAGGGCATTTTCGGCTCTGCTTAGGGCTGCAGAAGGATGCTTTGTCTTGCAGGGGGACCACTCAGTGGGCAAGTACCGCTGCCTCCTGTGCCAGAAGGAGTTCAGCTCTGAAAGCGGGGTCAAGTACCACATCATCAAGGCTCACTCAGAGGTAAGGAAACACCTGAGGATGGTCCAGGCTGGTCCCTGCTCCAACATGCCTGTTCTCAGGCTGCCCGGCTTCATCCATTCGTGTCTGCTGAAAGCAGAGCGCAGCAGCTCCCAGCAGCATCAGTAATGCTGTGGCAGTCTTGGGGGACAACCTCCCTGTCCCCCTTTGGATCCCTGACACCCCCAGGCCGGTTGCAGCTGCTCAGCGCTGGCCAGCTTGTCCTTGGGGAGGTGATGCTGGTGGGGCGTGGGGTGGTCCAGGCTTGGGCAGACGAAGCACAGGCTGCGCGTGCCAGTGCCCGGCCCCAGGATGGTCACTAACCCCAGTGTCACCCCATGGACAGAACTGGTTCCGAACCTCTGCAGAGGCCAGCCGGAAAAAGAAAAGCAGGGAACAGCTTTCTTCCAGCAAAGAGGAGAAAAAGAAAAGCACAAGCGGGAAGAAAAGGGGGAGGAAACCCAAGGAGAGACCTCCAGAAACGTCCCCGAAGGGCAGAGAGAACGTGGCAGCAAAGACTAATCACAAGAAAACACTTGAGCACTGGGAAGGCTCCCGAGGCAGCTCCGACGGGGACGAGCGCATCCCCAAACCCCCGAGCCAGCGGAAGGGGGGAGCCAGCAAGATGCCCGAGAAATGAGCAGCTCAGAGACTCGTCTCCGAGGATTCGTTTACAGCCCAGGGTAACAGGGTGGGGGTCTCTCCCAGTTTTCTGTGCCCCCTGTCCCACCTCCCCCCCCACCCTCCACTCTCCCCCTTTTTACAAAAATTACAAAAAGAAAAAAAAAAAGAGACAGAAAATACCAATTAACCACTTTAAACAAGTCACAGACCTTGTTTCACACTGGAAAACAAACAGGATCAAGCAAGCTGGACCCTTCTCCACCCCCTGCCCATGTACATACCCCTCTGCCCACGCCCCTGCCTGGTGGGACCCCGCTGCCTTCCCGCCTGCCCTGCCCGTGACTTCCCTTCTTACTCCCTGCGCCAAACTGGTGACGCTTGAGCGAAAGAAAAGTGCAATAGCAGCGGGGCCCCCTTGGATGGGGTCTCTCTGCAGCTGCCTGCCCGGGTCGGGGGCTGCCCGCCGTGGTGCTGCCTGCCTCTCCGGGCAGCCTCTGGTGCACTCCCAGCCTCCTGGTGCAGGCAGCGCCTGCATCCCTGCTCCCAGGGTGATGTTTCCAAAGATGTTTGACCTGTGCAAGAAGCTGGTCAGGGGGACAGTAGGGTCTGGCAGTGGATGCTGCGGGGTCCTGGTCATGTTTTCCCCACAGCCTCAGGCTGAGAGGGAGTGTGCTTCGGCAGGGTCGGCCTCCGTGGTGTTTGTGGCCGGCTCGGTGCAGGGGTTTGTGTCGGCAGCACGAGGCACGGGCAGAGGAACGAGCAGGGAGCGTGGCACGGGGCCGGCGGAGCATCGTCCCGAGATGGCGGGGTTGGCTGTGGCTGCAAGAGGGGGTGCAGGAGGTGTGGGCACCCCTGGAAGTCGATGGGAGAGGGTGTTGCTGTAGGATGGGTCAGGTTGGAGGGTTTAACCGAAAGTTGCGGGAATGCCCTGAGCACTGTGGAGCATCGCGGTGACACCAGGGAAAGTGTGATGGGGGGAGCTGTGCCCCAGTGCTCAAGTTGTCTTTGCAAATGTAGCCGGACACGGAGTGCTGCAGCGGCGATAGCAGCCAACCGGCATGGGGGATCCAGCTGGTGGAAAGGGCGATTCAGGGTCCCCGTCGTGTCCCACCCCAAAGGTGCTGATGGCCCAGGAAGGAGGAATGGGGTTTCCGGTCACCCAGCTGTGGCCACGGGAGGTGTCCAATTGGGGCAGGAGGGCAGCATCAAGTGACAATCATGGATCCTGCTTGCGGGCATCTTGTACTCACCTTGTCCCTCCGGGCTGGGACCCACCGTGGGGTGAGTCTCGGCTCCCCCAAGGTGCATCCGAGCCCCTGACCATCTTCCTCGGGGATGGAGAGTCCCCGCACAGCGTGCTGTCCCTTGCTTGTTCTCTTTCCCCAGGTTTTTCTTTGCGTCTGTACTAATACCGTCCTAACACCTCGCTCTGGCCTGGAGGGAGCCATCCCCGGACCGGGATGTGTCTGTCTCCAGACAAAAAACAGGCTACCTCCGTCCTTGGGAAACAGGCATGTTTTCTCTCAGTAAAGGAACAGAGAACCTTAATTCAATTTTTTTCCCCTGTGCAGAGCCGGGAAGGTGGTGTCGGGAGGAGGAGAGCTTCTGCTTTTACTTTAATCAATTAAAACCTCAACCCTCGGTTTCTTTCACGGCTCTTCACTGCCTGCTGGAGGCTCAGTTATCATTTCCCTGTTCCGAGGAGCCGCTTAGTAATAATTAACGTCCTTCTCCACTGGCAAATTATTCTGGCCACGGAGGCAGGGAGGAGATGGCGGGGTCTGAAGCCAGGGCAGCTTCCCGGGGGAGCCGGTGCTCCTGCTCTGGCTGCAGCTGCCGGCAGCTGGATGCCACCATCCGCATCGCCTGGCGCGCTTAGCCGCGAGTTGGGCACGTGCCTGTGGGCGAGGGAACCTGCCTAAGCGCTGCTGGTTGCGCCGGGCTTTGAAGCAATTAGGGAGGAAGCTTAATTAGTCACCGTGGCTCAGCCTGTTTGCTGCTTGCATTTCATCCGATCCTTGTTTTGATGGTGTTGCCGGTACAAATCCTGCCTCCCCGGGGAAGGGAGGAGAGCTTCAGGAACTGTAGGACCCGTGCTCTCAGGGCCGTCTCGGTCTTCATCACGACGGGGACATGGGGACACTGTCCTGGGCAATGGCGTTTTGCTGTGCTGAGCGCGAGGGACGGTGCCGGCTGCCTGCGGGGCCCGTGCCTGCTCACCAAAGCAATAACCACGGAAAGGGCCGGGGAGGGTGCTCGGGTGGTGTTCTGGGGTGTAGGCAGTGGGAGAACGGGCAGAGCTGGGGACGGTGCAGAGGTGGGCACTGAAATCTCAGCCAAAGGGTGGAGGGAACCGCTGGATCCCAAAATTACAGCCCAGCGCAGGGGAAAGCCCCCGGCAAAGCTCCGTGCCCTTGCCGGGGGAGGGGGGACCCACATCGCCCCAGCTGCTGGTTTGGATGTTCACCTTCTGATCCCCACCGCCTCCCTTTGAGGATAGCACGGGGCTTGAGTCTCATTAGCAGGCAATTAATTGGCTTCTCATTAATTAAATTAAGAGGCAGCACTGTGCACCGTGCTGGGGGCGAGCCCCTGTGCAGGAGCTTGGCCAGGAGCTGCTTGAGGTGGGGGAGACCTGGGGAAGGGCCGGCTCGGGGGCCGGCTTGGGGTCCGGCTCGAAACCCATCCCACTGCTTCAGTAACGAAGTATCTCCAAACGAGTGTACTGGGAGGAGCGAGGGGCTGGAGCGGGGAGAGCCGCGGTGGTCTCATGGGGGTGACGCCATCCCAGAGGAGACCCCAGGGCAGGCGATGGGCTCAGGGAGGTGGGGACAGTGGTCCCGGTGCTGGGGCTGTCCCGCGTCACCCTCGGAGCAGGGAGACGCTCCTCACTGCCCCCCCGTGACGGCAGCGCCTTGGTCAAATGGAAATTTTTATGAGAAAGTGAAACCTTCAGGGCTTTTTTTTTTCCCCCTTAAAAGGTATTTTTCCCCCAGTAGTCATCACTCAAGAGGCGTATGTTCTCCCACCGCCGCCTTCTCCATGAGACATCCTTTACTCTTCTGCTTGTCCAGGGAAGGCTCCAGAGCGACACCGGGAATACCGGCAGCTCCCTGCCCCGCGGCACGCGAGCAGCAGTGGCGGCGGCGCTGGTTGTGCCTGTTGGGTTGTGCCTGTGTGGGAGCTCCCGGCGAGGCAGCGGCTGAGGGGAGAAACTCATCTGAACCCGGAGGGGCGGCCAAGAGCGGGTGTGGGACGAGACAGGGGACAAGCGCGTCCTCTCCCCTTCCATCCCCGCAGCCACGGGGGTTTGGAGACCCTCTTCTGCGGCAGTGTGGGGCCCCCCCGGGCCTGGCACCCCCTGCCTGCTGTGCCCAGGGTCTGAGCCACAGGGTCGTCCCCTCCGGCAGTGGGGTGCAACGTACAGTTAATGTAAAGCCCCGCAAAGGGGAGGGGGTGGTGGGGAGTGGTGTCACCCCCCTGGTCCCGACCCGCTGCTGGCGGTGGTGGTTCATGGTAAGTCATTGGGAGGGTGTGGGGGCTCAGAGCGTGGCGGGGGCTGCGTGGCAGCTCCTTCGGCTGCAGCCCCGCACGTCCCTGGGTGGCACCTGTCTCTGCAGCACCCTGGGGACCATGACATGGTGGCCCCTCACCTCCACCACTGCAGAGACCCACCGTCCCACCGCCCACATCCCCGAGGAAAGGGCTAAACCTCCATGGGGTCGAGGACAGGCAGGCTGCGACCCCACGGGAAACCTCACAGAGCTGTCCCCAAAAGCTTCGA
>VZSZ01009293.1:20743-41793 GCA_013398815.1 Ibidorhyncha struthersii | reverse complement strand
TCTGTGAAAGGTCATGGAGAACAGGACAGGTGCCTGAGGAGTGGCGGAAAGTCAACATCACTCCAGCCTCCAAAACGGGCAAGAATTTTTCCCTGGAAACTACAGGCCAGTCATCCTCACCTCCATCCCTGGAAAGGTGATGGAAAAGTTCATCCTGGATGAGGATGAGCTTCTTTTCCTCTAAGCATGTAGAGGAAAAGAAGGTTATCGAGAGTGGTCAACATAGATTCACCAAGGGGAAATCATGCTTGACCAATCTGATAGCCTTCTGTGATGGCATGACTGGCTGGGGGGATGAGNGTCAGAAGATTGTGATCTGGAGGCCTGTAACTAGCAGTATTCCCCAGGTCTCAGTACCGGGTCCAGTTTTATTCAACATATTCATCAGTGGCCTGGACAAAGTGTACCCTCAGCAAGTTTGCTGATGACACAAAACTGGGAGGAGTGGCTGAAACACCAGAAGGCTGTGCTGCCATGCAGCGAGACCTGGACAGGCTAGAGTTGGGCAGAGAGAAACCAAATGAAGTTCAACAAGGGCAAGCATAGGGTCCTGCACCTGGGGAGGAATAACCCCATGCACCAGTATGGGTTAGGGGTTGACCTGCTGGAAAGCAGCTCTGCAGAGAAGCACCTGGGAGTCCTGGTGGACAACAGGTTGACCATGAGCCAGTAATGTGCCCTTGTGGCCAAGAAGGCCAATGGTACCCTGGGCTGTATTAGAAAGAGCGCAGCCAGCAGGTCGAGGGGGGTTATCCTCCCCCTCTACTATGCCCTGGTGAGACCACATCTGGAGTACTGTGACCAGTTCTGGGCTCTGCAGTTCAAGAAAGACAAGGAACTACTGGACAGAGTCCAGCAGAGGGCTACAAAGGTGATCAGAGGACTAGAGCATCTCTGTTATGAGGAAAGGCTGAGGCCTGGGTCTGTTTAGCCTGGAGAAGAGAAGACTGAGAGGGGATCTCATCCATGCTTCTGCACATCTACAGGGCGAGTGTCAAGAAGATGGGGCCAGACTCTTTTCAGTGGTGCCCAGTCACAGGACAAGAGGCAACGGGCACAAACCGGAACACAGGCAGTTCTGTCTAAACATGAGGAAAAACTCTACTTTGAGGGTGACGGAGCACTGGAACAAGCTGCCCAGGGAGGCTGTGGATTTGCCTTCTCAAGTGATATTCAAAACTTGCTTGGATATCTTCCTGTCCAACCTGCTCTAGGTGAACCTGCTTTGGTGGGGGGGTGGACTAGACGATCTCCGAAGGCCCCTTCCAACCCCTACCATTCTGTGATTCTGTGATTGTCTAAGTATGATTTCCAACTACATTGCACCCATATTATTTCAATTTTATTTAGATATTCTTAGCTTGTTTATGAGAATGACTTCTGAAACAAAGTCAAAAGCCTTACAAAATTTGAGATAGATTAGACCTACTATCTTCATCCACACAAAGTCTGTTTCTCTGTCAGAGAAAGAAATAGGGTTACATTGACATGTTTTGCTCTTCATAAACTCGTGTTGGCTCCTGCTCATCTGTTTTCCTCTCAGTGCTTACAGATAAGTTTATCTGGGACAAGTGCTCAAAATACTAGCACAATATCTAACAGGAATGGAGGTTATACTGACTGTCCTACAACTCCAGATCCTTCTCCTTTTTAGAGCTACATGTGGTTTTTGTCCTTTCCCAGTTTTCTAGGACATAACCCTTTCTTCTGGCTTCTCAGAGAAAACCACTAACAGCTCTGAAATTGTTTCAGCCTGTTCCTTTTAAGTACTGGGGGATAAAGTTCATCAGGTGGAGATGATTTGATAACACTAACTTATCAGAGCGTTCTCTAACATTCTTTTCCTTCTGGGGCCTGACATTACCTCTTTGTTGCTGGCATTCATTGGATTTGCCACCTGGATGCAGTTGACCTCTTCCCTAAAATGAAGCAAAAAGACATCAAATACTTCCACCTTTTTGGCATCATCTGTCAGTATCTTTCTCTCCCCATTGAGCAGCAGACCAAGACTTCCCTTCATTGGAGTTTTGGAGGGTTTTACTTCTTTGAGTTTTTTTCTTCACTGAAAAAATTTGTCATTTTAGTTATTCTTCTGTCCTCTGTGCATTGCTGTTTTGTGGGTTTTGGTCCTATGCTCTTCTTTTGTGTTTTTCTTTACAGCTAGACCTACTTTTCCCCTCCTGCATGCCTTTTAAATTTTTCTTCAGAAAAATGCAGTGGTTGTGATACAAACAGATTTGTCTTTCCTGCATTTTCTGTCCCTTCTCAATTTTGGGATAAGTTGTTCTTGTGTTGTTATTATTGTTTGGTCTCCATTTTTCTGTGGGCTTGTCACCCATGGGATATTACCCGGCCCCTGAGTTTACTGAGAGTTTTCTTCTTGAATTCCTCTGGGGTTTCTTTGGTGTTCTCTGTACTCTTTCTCAAAGTTACAATTGCTTTCACTCAAATTCTTCCCCGTTAGAGAAGAATGAAGTGCATTGTTTTTAACAGTGAGACTAATTCATTGTCAAACAGACCAACTCTTCATGACGAGAATTTTCCATCTTTTTCAAAACAATGTTTTAATAGAGTGACATAGGGCAAATGCAGAAAATACTAGGTGGTACCTCCTCACCTTTAAAACTCTGCGTTTGTGAAACTTTTACATGGGTATTTGCCTGCTGTTTCACAGGAAACCTGCAGCAGAGCTAGTGGTAGAACCAAATCCCTGGGTCCTGTTGCAGTGTCAAACCCATGGATTCATCCCTCATTGCTCTCTAAAGGACATCTTTGGCACTGAGACAATCTAGGCTTCCCTGTAGTTGGAGAAAGTTGCTGATTCCCTGAAAAATCACCCAAAACCCCTGCAGTCCACAGACTGAATGGGCAGTTTGATGGACTGATACATAGAGAGTCTCCTTTGCAACCTGATGCAGCAAAATCCATCAAAGGTAATTCAGAAATCACTCTAACTTTTGCTGGTAAAGCATGACTCCTAGACTGAGATGAATTTCCAAATCCTTTTTAAAACCTTTACAAAGAACACAAATGATGTTTTTTTATATCCGTACTGTATGTTTAATATATCTGTTCCTTTGTTTGAGTAGAGAAAAGCCATGTGCTTCATTACATGGGGTTGTATGAATCCATGTCTTTGTTTTTCCTCTCTTATCTTTATTAAAATCAAAACAGACGGCACTAATCCCTCAAATAAATGATAATTTATTTCTTCGTGTTCAAAGTATGAGAGTTTCATGGTCGCTCTTCTACTAATCAATTCAATGATTTTAATTAAAAATGGAACGGTTTAAACATAAGACATAATTAAATAGATGCCTGCTATAGTTACCACATTGGTATGCTCCCTTTTGCTGTTTTGAGCACACATTTCCTCTACTAAAGTCAGTTACTGCCCATACAAATTGATTTCTACACCTCTTCCTATATTCTGTGAGTGTCTGCAGAATCTGGGCCTATGTCCCCTTTCTGATCTCATGCTGATGTAATTCTGCTGATTTTCAATGGAATTACATCGGTGTTAAATCGCTGGCTTTATTTGGGCTCTTCACTGAGATCCATGTAGAATGGGTCATTTAAAAGGTCATGCATTCTTCTTGTATGAAAATAGTGAGTGCTTTTGGGCAAAGAATGTCTTTTTTCTTCCACATTTTATGGGTCTAACACCTAGTGTGTAGGTACTACCACAATATAAATATTATTACTGTTGAGAATAGCTACTAGACAAACTAAATTCCTTCTGTGAATTCTTGAAATCCTGTGCATGGCTAGGAGTTGCTTCTGAATAGAGGAGAGGATTTGAGATATTTGTAGTTGAGGGAACATTTGAAAATGCTCATTACTGACCTCCATCTCCTCTCTTTGGAGCAAAGATGAAATTATCATGGGCTTCAGTGGGACCTAGTAGGCTGTGCTTCCTCTTCTAATCCTTGTGGCTGAAGGAACACGTATTCATCCGGCAAGGGATGATATACAACAGCTTGTTCACTTGCAGACGACTCTTGATGAGAGCAACTTGGACTACTGTATTCACCTTAGTGCTGCTACAGCCATTTTTGAGGGTGCAGTAGTGGCTTAAACTTGTCTAGATTAGCACTGATATTTCCTAGAGGGAGCTGCACTATGCTAAGCCTGTTTTACATCAGTGGGGCTGTATTTTTGCAGGAGGATTTACTGGTGTGATTGTATTGGTGCCAAAGTCCCAAGCAGATATAGGAACTTTGCTGTATCTCCGCTCTCTGGATCTTAAAACTATGCCATTTTGTCAATTCTTCCAAGTCTGGGAATGGGCAGAGCAAACTGCTGTGCTTTCTAACACCTCATTATAGAAGGATGTCATGTAACAGAACCTTCTTTCCTACACTTATGTTGCTGCTGTTGTTGACTTACCTCTGCTTTTAAAGCACAACTTCATTTTGTGCTTCACTTTCCCCCTTCCCTGTCCCAGTTCTGAGATGAACTTGCATAATGAACTGATTTAGCATTAAAAAAAAAGAAACCAAAAATACCAAAACCTGAAGCTGAACAGAAGAGTGCCCTCAAAGAAATAAATGATCTCTGCATCGCCTTCACACCAAGGACTGAAACGTAGGTAAAGGGTCACCTCTCCCTTGATGACACTGAGACAGTTGGGGTTGTTCAGCCTGGAGAAGAGGAAGCTCTGGGGAGACCTTATAGCAGCCTTCCAGTATCTGAAGGGGGCCTACAAGAACTCTAGAGAGGGACTTTTTGCAAGGGCGTGTAGTGATAGAACAAGGGGTAATGGCTTCAAACTAGAAAAGGGTAGATTTAGATTAGGTATCAGGAAGAAATTTTTCACTATGAGGGTGGTGAGAAAATGGAACAGGTTTCCCAGAGAAGTGGTGTATGCCCCAGCCCTGGAGGTGTTCAAGGCCAGGCTAGGTGAGGCTTTGAGTAACCTGGTCTAGTGTCCCTGGGCGTGGCGGGGGGGTTGGAACTGGATGATCTTTAAGGTCCCTTCCAACATAAACCATTCTATCATCCTATGATTCATTTACTCTTTTGCCACACCCCGTCCTCACTGTAGGTAGCCAACATAATGAAGACAATCTGCTCAGATCAGGAAACTTGTACTTTCTGATGTAATTAAGTTTCCTCGGGGGTTGCATCTACAAAACACTGTCACTGGAACTTAGGGACTCCATAATGTTGCATTAGGGACATATATAAACAAGTCAACTGTATGCACTGAAGTGACCAGAGTGAAAATAAATGGTTTCAATGCAATTAAAGCATAACTCAATGAGTTAATTTTGTTTAGTTGTAGGTGGACACAAGTAATGCTTTCAAATACTTGAAGGGAGGATGCCAGGGGGATGGGAGCAGTCTTTTTTCAGTGGTGCCCATTGATAGGACGAGGGGTAATGGGCACAAGCTTGAACATAGGAAGTTCCATCTTAACATGAGGAGGAACTTCTTTACTTTGAGGGTGGTGGAGCACTGGAACAGGCTGCCCAGAGAGGTTGTGGAGTCTCCCACTCTGGAGACATTCAAAACCCGCCTGGACGCTGTCCTGTGCAACCTGTTGTAGGTGACCCTGCTCTGGCGGGGGGGTTGGACTAGATGATCTCCAGAGGTCCCTTCCAACCCTGACGATTCTGTGATTCTGTGTGATTCTGTAATTGAGATTTATACTGAAGATGTCAGCAGAGCATTTGGCTTTTCCTATTTGTGGTCACAGATTTTTGTTTGGTTGATTGATTATAGTGCTGCTGATCTTGCATTTTGAAAGTGGACAGGCAAGAAATGGCTTGAAGATTACCACTTTCGTATGGAAACAAACCCAAAAAAGGAGAGCAAAAGCTGGTCAGACCTTGGCTTAATTGCTTCACAACGTACCTCCCAGAAGGACCCCTCTCAGGGACATAGCAAGCCCTTACCTGCATGGCTTGGTGACCTCTGGAAGGGCATTTGCCTGACTTAACTCTCAGACCCCTTCAGCTGCCTGGCTTCTAAAAGGTCAGGGAAGATATTCTGACTTTCAGAGCAAAAGGTCTGGCTGACCTGAGGTGAGACTTACCTTACAGGTAAGGGAGCAGCCTTGTGTTCTTGACAGTGGCTCGACTGGATCAAGGAAGTGCTCAGATCTAGCCATGCCCTTCCCAGCCTAGCAAGTTGGTGTCTCATGTGGGTTTCACAGGTTTCCTGCTTGGTGAATTATTGCTTTCTGTTGTAGGGGGAGGTCAGATTCTCTGTGATGACCATAGCATCAAAGGCTAATTTATGATGGAAGGGATTTCAGGAGTTCATCTAGTCCAATCTCCTGCTCTGATGTCCCAGAAACCTGATCAGAGAGTTTAACTCCACTTTTCTGAGTACAAGAAGACAATTTGGTCCTCTACAGATAAATCTGAAGTTCATAGAATTAACAGGTTGAAAGGATTTTCCAGTGCACCTATTGTCATGATAGTTGACAAATCATTATATATATATAACTCATTGTTACAGTATCTTGTGCTTTGGTATTTTTTTCTTCACAGTGCCCTCTGGAAGAAATTTCACTATTAAAGTAGGTTGCTATTAAAAATCAAACTAACTTAATCTGTAGCTGTGTGCCACTCACTGCCATGTTCTAGTGCTTTTAGAAGCTGCTGTATCACAGTGTCTCTGTATCAACCTGATCATGGTGTACTCCAGCTAGACTACACAAACATACATAGGTGACTTCTTTGTGTTACTTCAGCTGTTCTTCAAAACATTTAGATAGTTTCAGGAAAACTAGCAATCATTTTACATATGAATGCTTCACCCAAGGAGACCCAGATGAAACTTGCTTGATTAAGACAGCAAGGAGTTGCTCTGGCATATGTATATAATTTGGATTTTACTCTTGGATGGGTTTTTTGCCTCTGCTGAGCTTGAAGATTCAGTAGAGCAAGGATTGTCTCTTTCAAGTATATTAGCACAGTGAAGCCATGCTTTATGAATGGAAACAGACATATTGTCTTACATAGCACACCCCAGTATGCTACTCATCAGTACATCTGATTGCAAGGTGATTGCTTGCTGGATTGATAATCTGACAGTAAGGACATGACAGAGTTTTGTGTTGTTGACCTCTGTGAAGATCTGTTGTTGTTGTTGTTTTAAATTTCATCTTAAGCATCTCTGTACTACTCAGAAAGGCTTAAGGATTAGATAACAATGTGGACTTCAATCAGTTCCCACCCTGCCTCTTTTAGGGTCTGCCATAAAACTCCTAACAATCACCATGTCCTCTATTTTAACCAATGCTCTGTTCAATAGTCCTTATACAGTGATCTTGACTGTCCTGATTCTTTGAAATGAAAGAATGTGCCACAAGTCCTTCTTTTCTTCTTCATCATTTTGGCTTGAATTGCATTTTCTCTCTTGATTAAACTTGATGCTTTCTGCTTATGCTCATTTTGTGACCTCTCCTAGCTTCTGATCATGTCCCTGCTGAGTGTATGCCTCTATTATCATACTGTCTGCAGTGCTGTGGACACCTGCTAAGACTGAAAAAAGCACCATTTTTCAGCTGAAACAATTCTCTAGCAGACTGTGATTCCAAGAGTTAAGCCGTGGAATTTGAATTTTTCCCACTGGGTGTTTAAAGTGCTCAGCACAAGTAACTTGCTGTCTAAGCGAACCTGTCAATACTGAGGCATGTCAGCTGACATTTTAGCAATTTTAGCTCCAACTGGTTTGTTAGGTTTAAAATAATGCTGTCTTTCTTCAGAGTTGTAGGATCCAGGCAGACCCACATTTGATCATATGCCTTCTTGTTATCTTTCTAAAATGTGAACCTGGGATGTCTCTCACTGGAGGTTGGATAGACATTTATTGGAAATTATTTAGGTGTGATTCAAATACTGATTTAGGTTAGGCAGAAGGATTAGATAGCCTCCCAGGATTCTGTCCAGCCCTATCTTTTCTTTTAGCCATGGGAAGGGTTAGCCTACTTTCACATTATTTGAATGTTTTTCTGTTTCTTCAATGCCTGTTTATCACAGGACTTACATCTGTGTGTATATAAAAGGTGTTTCCCCTTTCTTTTTTATGCTTATTTCATCTTTAAATGTACACTGACACTCACATACTGTCTGATTTGTAACTATTTATGTTCTGCTGTCCTCAAATCAGTTTCCCTTTCAGAAATTAGTCCTATCGGTAAAGTGCTCAGCCCAGTTTTTAGGGTTTTTTTGTGATAATGTATTGGTAATTTTCCATCCACAACTCTTCACTTCCACAAATCATTTAAGTGATCAACACAGGATAAAATACTTTAAGGATTTGGGCACAGCGCTTTGATATGGTAGGAACAACTGTAACCACGACATTTGCTCAAGCAAAAGAGTTCTGAGATTAAATTTGAGTATTTCTCTTACCAGGTATCTAAATCAGGTGAAGAGAAGTCTGTTTAGAAATGTGCCTGCAACTCAACTGCAAGTTCATCTTCAGTGTAGAAAAAAAAATTACCTATTTCTTCATGCTTCATACCCCAAATACTCTATATCCTGAGGAAACAACAACAACAAAAGACTATTTTGCATTTGGAAATGTAACCCATAGTTTGCCAATTCACATGTGTTTGTCAAGTTCATTGTGCAACAAGGCATGTCCTGTTGAACAAGTTCATTTGGTTCTCCCTGATGCTGTTACTGATGGGACAGCTGGATTTGTTTATACAGCAACTAAACTACTGCCTTTGCACTGGATGCTCTCAACTTCCATGGCGTTTGCTGTACCAAGTGTAATGAAGTGGGAGGGAAAAACAGAGAAACAGAAATAACCTTATTAGTTCACATTAAAGCATATTGATCAAAATGCTATGTTTTTCAGTCTCTATGTATTGTGTTCCAGTCCCTGAAAGAGTTTTGAATGCAGTGAAATCAGAACTTCTAAAGCAGAACAGAAGACTTCCAGAATTTAATTTCCTTTTAAGTACTGTGACACACTGTTCATATCAATGCTGTGTAATGATTTAATCATATTTTGGTATCAAAAGATGGACTTACTTCCTAGAAAGTGGAAGTACCTAGAATAGTACTTGTAGCTGCAAGGTCAAGCCTCCTTTCTTCCACCCCTGAACCGAATTGGTTTTCCTCTTGAGTGTCAGTTTCAGTGCAATATAGTTCATTATTTATTGTTTAGAATTTATTTACTTTAGTTACCTTATTGCCTCTGGGGAAAACATTTGATAATGTTGAATGGCACATAGAGATTGGATTAAAAACAGAAGATAATCAATTAAATGAAAAAATATGGAATAAAACTATAACTAAGCATTGTAGCATCTTTGTCTCAAAGCTAGGCAGCATTGGACATAATAGCAGTGTTCCCCTGCTTATGTGACTTCATTGCCACTTTGTATTTTCCCTTAAGAAATACTGAGAATGAAATCCATAGGAACACAATTAGCTGCTAACCTGTAAGAAGTGATAGCTTATGATATGTTTAACAATTTGGTAAAATTTTACTCTTATACATATTACACAGTCTCATACAGGAATTAAACAGTGAAACTGAACAGCAGGCCCATACTGAGATCCTTGCTGAAGGCAGTCTGTCTAATTTTTTTAATATTGTTATAACTGAATATTGCCATGTGTCTTATCTACACAGAATTCTTGAAAGGGTATTTGTAGATGTCCTCTGGGATAGGGTACGTGTCAGATTGACATTAAATACACTGTTGCAAAAGCTTAGTGGTTAAAATATACTGAAGCGGGTAACAGAGCTTTTACTATACCCAAACAAAAAACATGGTATTTTTTTCTGCTTTAAAAGAAGTAAAGATCTCTTTTCCCCATTAATACTCTTTCTAATGTTGAAGCCCTGTACAATTCCTCCATCCCTCAGAAGCCTGAATTACGTCATTTCTTATGGATATTATCATCACTAATTTGAGATCACAATTTAACAATGTGCTTTTAGATCTGACCTAAAACATTTGGAGCCCATATGGGAGAGCTTGTCTTGCCTCACAGTGCTGTTTAAAAGCCAACACAAGTTTTCTTAAGCAGAATAACTGAAGCGTGGGGACATAACACACCAATTTCATCACTTGGAGCTAGTCAACTTACCACAAAGATGCTATGCACTTCTCATCTGTGCTGGCCTGTCCTTTGCTGAGTTCATGGATCATCTCTGCCTATGTTAACTGTTACTGGCCCCAAAAGATGTGTTAGCTAAGGTTGTCAGTGGTGACTGTATATTGAGTGGAGAAGATTGAGTGTTCTGCATATCATCCTGTCCTCTAGACCTTCTTTTTTTGCTATTATAACTAACATTATTTAGTATTTTTGTTCACAAATATGGGCTTCAAATTAAATAAAGCTTACTTATCCATTTGAATTGTTTTTTCTAAGGAAAATACTTCTTTTTTGAGATCATGACAGCTACATAAAAACAACTGCAATTAAAAAAAACAGATGTAAAAAATTTTCTTTTCAAAAAGAAACGGGGAACTATATTTCAGTTTCCATACCACTGGGGTAAAAATTCAGATTAAATTTGAAGATGCAATTTTACATGCAATGTTTCTTTGGCATCTTACATTCAGCTTTAGATAGCCAACTATATATTCCTTACTAAACAAAATATTGACTTCCCCTCCACAATTAATTTCAGTTTTCCACAGAGTTAGTCAATAGAATCAAAACAAACAAGGTACCTGCACACTTGCAATATGAGATAAAGCAAGCTGATGAGTAAGATCCATTAGTCTAGGCTCCATGTCCTGCATTACCTTTGGTTCTTTCATTAGCTGCCTTTACAAACTAAGGACAAAACTCTGTCATCCTGACAAACTGGCATTTTCACAGTCACTTTGCAAAGGTGTAGGTAACAGTGGGTGCACAGCAACTGGGAATCATGATTGCATGCTTTCTTTATGTAAATGTGTTTTGCTGAAATATCAGAGTGGACGGACATGTTAAAATAAAATAGAACGTGTGTTTAGATTAAATTTGCTTCTATCATGAGCCCTGGTCCTGCTGTTATTGCATTCCAGAAGGATGTTGCTTTAGCAGTGTCTCATAAAATGCGAACCATTATTTTATGTCTCCCCCTCACTGCCTACATTTTCATTTTCCATATTCCCCCTGCGCTGCAACTTGTGGGCCCAATACACATGGTGGCATTTTCTACCAAACAGCCTGATCTGCTAGTCCATGGAGCATCACTTGTTATTATGAATGAATATTATCCTCAACCTCACTCATGCTCTCTATTTGGAGATGAGAACAATGATTTCATACAACTTAAAGGAGTTTCACCAGGGATATATTTGCCACAACAAGCTGTGGGTATAATGACAGCCAAACCCTCCGTGTAGCAGGAGGCCTGCCCCTGGATGAATCCTGGTCTCTAGATTGGCAATTTTCCTTCTTTGGCATGAAGAGCTGGCATACGGGATTCGCTATCGTGCTGATAATCCAGTAAACAGAGAAATTAAATCTT
The DNA here is from genome assembly GCA_013398815.1 of Ibidorhyncha struthersii. Lineage (NCBI taxonomy): Eukaryota > Metazoa > Chordata > Aves > Charadriiformes > Charadriidae > Ibidorhyncha > Ibidorhyncha struthersii. Next base: position 30,348 of record VZSZ01009293.1, on the reverse strand, counting down.
CTGACAGTCTCCTGCAGGAATTTCATTAACTGCAGGCCCATTTATAGAACTTCATTGCAACTATGGCACAGGGATGCTATTTAACTGCCTTATGGAAAATGCGCTTTCCAGTTCCTTTGCTAGTAGGATGGTCTGTTCTCCATAGGTTTACATGTGCTTTCCATTTCTTGGCAGGGGGGATGTTTGTTTTTCCTGGGGCTTTGAACTCATAAGTGTTTTTGAACAGATAACAAGAGCTGAATATTTATCCTCTGTATGTGTAGTAGAAGGACACAGTACATTGAAATGTGTGCAGGAAGTTTGAATATGTTTGACTATGTAATAGTAAGTCATGTTTTGCAAACCACGACTAGTTTGATACAAGTGAAAGGGTTTCAGAAGCTTCAGATCCACCAGAAGGAAAAGTTTGATTACAAGGAATTACTTGAAAACTTAACCAATAAAGGGGAAAAAAAGGAAAAGAAAGGAAAAGAGGAAAGTCAAGAATAAGTTTCACAGCACTGTTAAAATGCTTCAACCTTTTGGGAAGCCCAGCCAGCCAGCCATACACTTGGCAGGCCCCTAAACTGAGTACTCATCTGTACTGAGGTGTGACAGGTCCCCAGAAAAAAATAGAGGCTGGGAGAGACCCAAGGTGATCCCTGTTTTAGCTGACTTAGTTTATGGCTGCAAGGTCTATGCTACAACTCTAAGTCATAGTTGTGTCAATGGCCAATAGAAAAAGTACTGTGAAGACACCAATGTTATATACAAGCTGGGATCATCTCATCATTAGTTCCTTTCAGGTTTACTACACAGACACAAATGGTTAAACCCTTACAGATGTTAATCTATCCCTTATGCCTTGTGGGGAAAAGCTATGAAACAATAAGGAAATGGGTGGGTTTGTAAGACAGCAATAGAACCAGAGGATGGATATTTCTTATGTTCTGGAAATGCAGGATATTGTCAATGGTGGTTTTGGAGAGGTTACATTTTACATGATGGCAGAATATCCAGGAAATGTTCTCAGACGTACTTTGAGATTGGAGAGAACAGAGCAATCAGTGTGGTTAATCTGGGAATGATCCACATGGAGGCTGTGGTTTACCATATTGAGATTGCCAAGAATAAGGATATAAGATCTGAAAACTGTGGCAGTGGAGAAAGTAGCCTCACCTCTGAGAGGGGACTGCATAATTTAGGGTGTGTCTTTAAGAAGCTGAGAAGAAAGAGGTAAGAGTGAAGAATGTAATAACCCTTTATGATATCACCAATTATTACAAGGGAAAAGTCAAGAAAACAGTAAATGAGAGCCTCACTAGCCTGAGGTATAAGAAGAGTGATAGATATATCAGGAAAAGAATCTGCTTTGTTGAGAGGTGAAGACATCAAGGAAAATAAAAATTTAGAGAAGCTCCTTTGGAGAAAAAAAATACAAAATAATATAAAGATGATAATTTCTCCTTTTAAACACATTTGTGGAAACCAGCAGTGGTTGAAACTAATTTCCTTCAAGCCTGTAGATTAATGTCTTTGCAGTATCTTTTTATTGTAGTTCTTCAGCCTGATACTGCCTTCATCACTCTGGTTGGGGTGAGTTGTGTTTTTCCCCCTACAGTCACTGCTGTAGACAAGAAAGGTCTAAGAGACCAGAGCTAAGCAGAGGCAAGCTACCCTGTGCAGCAGCCTTTCCACCTCATCTCTCCCATTAAATGAACCGATGAGATATCTGACCATTCCTTATTATTCTTAGCAAGCAGCTTTTGGTAAAGCGCTAGCTGCCCTTATATTTCATCTCTTCTGGTAGATGAGATGACAGTATGGTATGGTAGTTTGCAAGCCAATTTGATGTCTTTCAGAGGGAAAGGTCTTCAGTTCTCTTCTGACTTCAAGACTGCAAACATGCCAAGAAAGAATTTACGTGCTTAAAATGAATAAGTGATTTTGTTGTGCAAGTAAGCCATGAGCTGGGGGGCCACATGTTTAAGGCATGTTCTTGTATGTCCAGAGGCATGAAACTAAGCCTTGATACAGACTCATGCTGAGGACTTTTCTGAACTGACTCAGCTGCAAATACACACACACTCATTCCACCTATAGAGTCAAACATAGACAAACATGACTGTAATCGTATCAGTCTCTCTTGAGCTCTGGGACTGGAAAACCTTCTCCAATGATGTGGTTTGAGTGGGACAGGGATGTTCCAGAGAGCCTTTGATACCTCTCCCTCCCACAACCTCCTCCAAGTGCAATGTCATCAACGAACAGGGAAAATATTTTTTGTGTGGCTCAGTCAGTGCTCATGACTACACCCTGAAGCTGTTGCATTGTTTCAGTGCTAGGGCTCATTTGCTGACCTGGATTTGTGAGGTACTTTGAAACCGAGACTACTAGCCTGTGCCACAGGAACAAAGTGAACAGGCATTTTGTCTCCAACATAGCAGGACCAGTCCGCACAGGTAATCAGAGAGGTTGACCAAATTCTTTCTCATTTTTCTCTACCAAAGCTGCCTAGTCCCTTCCAAACCGAGTTGAAAGACAAATTTCCTGGGTGAATTGGCCTGAAATTCTGGGTTAAAGAAGCTTCAAAGGAAAAATCAAATTAAATACATTTAGAAAACCTTTCTGATTTGTGAGAGGTTTGTACAAGTTCAAAATGATATGCCTCGAACTAAAATTTGGTGGTTTTACCAAACTGTTTTACCAAACTTGTAATGTATTATCCAGCTACCAACTTTCTCTGTGAGCTTTGCAAAAATCTAAGCTGTGTGTGGTCCCTGGTACATATGGAAGACAGAACTGGAACTTAAACTGTCTGTGTTTGTAGCTGCATTTACTGTCTTTAACGGACATTCACATTGTGTTACGAATACCATAAGCCTTTTCCCAGTCCTGTTACACCTAGCTGTATTTACAACATGTTGTGAACCGAAGATTGTAGCTAGTCAGCTGCAAGAATGTTCATACAAACTGCTAGAGCTCAACTTGTTCATCTCTCCCTCTCCTTCCTAGCCCTCTCTACCAGCTTCTCTTTTACAGAATAAATTCTGGCTCACAAATGGAGTCTGGAGTTGAATCAGATGACATAGAGTATCATCAAAACTGAATGTTACCTTTTATCAATTTCTATTGCTTAGTTTTTGCCTTGTCAGTCGTTGCTACTACTGCCCATAGGTCCTATTGTTCATTTTATAAGCTTTGGATTGTCAGTAATGACTGAACCATTTCCAACTATTTGTATAATCTGCTTATTTATAACTTCTGAATCCAATTGGAAGCATCCACCTAGATAGTTCTTAACTATGTCTTGGTCCTTTCCAGCATTTTCTTCAAGGAAATGAAAAAAGAAAAAGAAGTCCTTTTTCTTGGAATAATAAGGATGCTGACATAACTACCTCCAAAGAACTGATAGTACTTAGAATCAGGGATCAGTGTATATTAAATACCATATGCCCAGGAAAAAGTGTCCTTGCTAAACTTGCATCCCTTCCTCTACTCAACTACTGTCTTAGCTCCTGTGAGATAGTTCCTGAATTTCCAGAGCAATGATGCCCTATTTTGCAGTGACGTAGTGACACAGGGAAGAGTCTCATGCACTGGCTAGCCTTGTAGCACATAGGATATTGCTCCAGTCTCTCTGTTGTTGTCAAGAGTATGATGATAAATTAGTGATGATAAATTGTTGTGGTACACTACAGCTACTGCTGTTTTCATGTGTACTCGAAGGATCAACACTAGGCATTTATGCAGGAGGGTTTGCCTACTCCAAAACAAGATGGGGCAGGAATTTCTGGGATGCTTCAGCTTTTTGTTTGGCAGGTTTGCTCAAAAGTCATTAAGTTGCACCTTTCTGTTCAGGATCCCTCTCCTTATAAAGTATCATCCAACTTGTGTTTGATAACAGCACAGTAAGGAGCCAATGCAAAGGAGATGACCAACAGGAAAGGATAAGCAAAAAGATCTGCTTGTGTTTACCAGACAACAATTGATGTTCCTCCATTCTGACATGTTTTGATGGTAGATAGCTTAAAAGGAAGGCAGGAAGCCAACTGTTGACTTACAGTACTTAGCAACGAGTTAGTGCTTGGAGGGAATGTGTCTTGCCTTTGGAGTGGCTGACTTAGTTGGAGTTTTGAAAAGTGTGTCTGCATTATAGCTAGACCTTGGGTACTTACAGTGACAGTATGATGAAATTGTTGGCATCCTTTGTGACTTATGTATGTCCTATGACTTGACTTTTTAAAATTCACTCTATGAGGCATCTGTAGAGATAAAAGGGGGTAGTCAGTAGTTAAGTGCATGGAAGAGGATCCATCAGGGCACCAAGACACTTGCCACGGAAGGAGTGGGAAGATTGCTGCTCTTTGGAAAAATGAGCATTAACCTCCCAAAACGTGCTTTTTGTCCCTCTTGCTGCTCTTGGTTTCAGCCAAAAAGTTGAGGCTTATCTGTAGTCAGTGACCAAGAAAGCACTGCAGCAGTTGCTGCTTCGCAAGGAGAGAAGGCCCGGTTCATCTCTGGCTCTGCAAAAATTCGCCTCGTCCAGAGTTATGACATCAGATTGTCTGTGATATTGTGTCCCTGCTTCTACCCCTTATATCTCTGGGTGATGTCAGTTCTTCCCTGCAGTCATTTTACTGTTATCCTCCTCAGTTGTGACTGTGGCAAGCAACCCAACATTTCCTTCTCAATAATAAAAAGCCTGTAGCAAACTGAGCAGTTGTGCATGAAAGAGGAGACTTAGTGTGATTTTTCTCGATCACTCACTTTCAGCCTATATAGAATGTCTTTTATTCAAACTTTATTCAGGTCCTCAAAAGATTACTCAAATCCAGTCATGACTGCCAAAATGCTGACCAGCCCCTCAGCCATGCCCAAGCAAGCTGCGTCTGGGTCTCAGCATACCCCAGCACCCTAAGGGCCATAACTGGTAGGAAATCATTAAAATATTGCCTCTTGGACAAAGGACAAAAAGGCACTAAAGAATCTTCTATGCCCAGATTCAAAGCCCATACACACTAAGGTGAAGGAAGGATTAGAGCAAAAGCCAAGTAAAAGCCTGGATGAGCCCTTCATTGAAGTTGTATTAGTAGTCCCTTGTGTTGGTATTCATGCAACACTAGCATGAATTCAACATCCATTGGATGTTAAATCACAGGCCACTCTCTGGTTTGGAAAGGAGGCATCAGAAGAGCTCCCAGCACCTGGAGCAAGTGCCAGCACCTGGAGCAAGTGCCAGCACCTGGCAGCTGGTAGGAAAGGGTAGCAGGTGGAGGCAGGGTAAAGCACGCTGTGAGGGTGAGAAGCCTCCTGCTGCAAAACAACACATGTGATAGTCAGCAGGCTCCTGCACAGGCACTTGGATGTTTCTGCAGTTTTCTTGGCTGGCAAAGAGGCTTCTCTAGGTCTGTTGTGTCTCTTGAGTCCCTGCTGCTGCTACTATTCCTTCTTTCCCAAGTACTTCAGTCAGTCCTGTCAGTCATTGTGATGCCTTAAATCTCCATACGTTTCGGTGAACAGGCCTTGATACCAGCTCCACCCAGACATCCTTAGACAACGGAACATTTTAAAGCTCACTTATTTGTCAAATTACAGTTTCAAATTATTAGCAGATTTGTGCCTCCAGCCCACTGCCATTCTCAAGACAAGAAAAGGAACGAAGAACTGAGAAAAAGTCCAAATATTTTGTTCAACATTTTTATAATGAAGCATTTTGAGGTAATGTTCTGCTCCTTCATATAACTAAATTTAAGTTTCTGAAGCAGAAACTCCACTTTATTCCTAGCTTAAAATATCTGATACTGAATGAAATTCTGCAGACAACCAGGACTAGTAGAGGAGTAGGGAAAAGAGGAGGAAGTAGGTTTTTGGAGAAAACAAAGTATCTAAGCGTGATTATTAAGATGAAAGACAAAAGAATGATAGTTATTGCTGAGTTCTAGGTGTAAGTGCCGGCTGAGGACTGCTTTGCTTTTTGAGCAGCTTTTGTCTAAGACATTCTGAGTACAGCTTCTGCAATGTCCATGCCCATCTACATTTGAAGGGGAATTAGCATTTCCTCCCTTACAGCTCGCTGCTGGAAAACGGGACAGCAAAGCCCTGCCTCACACCACAAGACAGCTGCAGTCAGATATGGAACCAGGTCACTGAGGCATCATTTTCTTCTCTGACCACTGGGCACATTTCATCCATGGGTGACAGTGACTCTGAAAGCATTTGGCTGCACAGCTCTTGTGACATCCCCTTGAGGCAGAATATTCCAGTCCCACACAGCATGCCCATACCTTTGTAAACCTGGTGAGTTATTGTATTCACCAGCCCTTCAGAGTCTTACAGCAAAAGCTTGTTGCAGTCTTAAATAAATGTAAGGGCCTTTATTGTGAAAGATGTGCTGCAGATTCTGCAATATGGAGAGTTATTCTATTTGGCGTTACTAGGGCTCTCACTGTGATATACTTTAGATTAATGAGATATCAATTCTCAGTCAAGAGGCTATTTAAAAAAACACTCTTAATTCGATGGGTTGTGCAGATGAATTTGTTCATTCACCGTAACTTTTGCCATTTATGCTGGTGGTGGGATGGGTGATGTGTCTCCTTTGTGCAAACTCTTTTAACCTTGCCTAGAAATAATTGGTATGGTAGGCTTTTTTTTTTTTTTAACAACTCAGCTCTAGTATTGAGAATCAGACTGCATGGGTGAGTATCCATAGAAGTGGGGAGCTGTTTGGAAATTAAGTGATCAAAATAAAAATTGAACATTGGCTGTTTCAAAAATATCAGATCCCTTTGGCTTCACCCACAGTGATGGAGGGCAAAACCTGCTGATACTCAGGTGACGCCTGTGTGCCACAGTTTTGTCAGTAACAATTGTGCTCTAGTTTTCTTTCTGTGTGGCTAACACTACATGGAATAAAGACTTTCCCCTCACTCCTACTCCATACAGGCCTGCAATGAGAGATGGTCTGGCCGTTGCCTCTGTGGGAAAGGGCAAAGATGCTACCTGGATCCTCGCTGATGGCCAAGAGAACCCAGAGCAACAGAAGCTGTGTACAGCCAAGAAGCTGAGCTGCTCCAGGAACGGAAAAGTAACTGCTTAGGAAACAGCAAGCATTTTTGTTCCTATATAAGGCTGTCCAGTTGTCTGCGTAAAATATAACTGTGATGGCCACCATCCAGATTTGGATCCAAAAGTGTCCACAACAGAGACCCGCTTTGCAGCAGCTGATAGCATCCCTAGAGATACCAGTGTCTGAATGGGTAAGGAGAGCAACCGTATCTGGAACTGCACGCAGGACACCGATGAGAAGTGGTCATAGTTACTGCCAAGTTGTATCTGCTCTGCTGTGAAAGAAGGCTTTCATCCCTACAGTTAGTGGTCAGAAAAGAAAAAGCTTCATTGCTTTGAAAGCCAGCAGGATCACCTGCTGTCCTCCCCTGTGTGAAACAGGTGGTAGATATAAGACAGCTTTTATTTTTTACTTTGAAAAACTAAGTTCCTGTAAGTGGGTTACTTTGGTGTGTTTTAATTTTGTAAGCAGTTTTCCACCTCAGTGTCCTATGTGCATTAGCAGCCACCAATGAATGAATAAAAGTGTCCCGATTATACGCATGATTAATTGAATTCAAATGTATTTTACAAAATATTCCCTTATGCAAGGATTGTGTGGCACTGTTCAAATGATGGGGTTTTTAAGCCAAGTTGAAGGTTACAAAAGCCTATGAGCTCTGTTAGGCCTTGGAGAAGTTAGTGAAATGGGACAAATTATTAAACTAAAAGGGCTGAGAACTTTGGGTAGAAGAGAAGTGCATTTAGGTGCACTTGGATGAGTCATTGTGTCTTTGTTGTGGGCCCTAAGAATTGAGGGTGTGGGAGAATGACGTCTTGGAGAAGGGCACAAATGTTCCAGGCATACACAGATCATGAAGTTGTGCAAGAGACTAGGAATTCAAATTATGGAATGAGGGAAAGATGCTTGTGCTCCTATTTGCTCTGTCTGGGAATTCCTTAGATAGGTTTGGTTGTAGGAAAGCCCCCCCAAAATTCCTTGGTGTCAGGACCAGAAGAGATGAGACCCTCTGAAGAGAAGCACAGATCTGCTACAGAGTCAGCAAAGAGCAGGAAGTCATCCCCGTGGCGCATTTTATGGACAACTGGTTCATTTGGAGAAGTCGGATTAACTATCCACTAGCTAAGTGGATCACCAAAAAGATATCTGGAGTGGCTGTTGATGTGACTGTTGGGACAAAAAATTGTCATGTTCTGTCCGGACTGATGGATGTGCACGTCAGCAGGGATGTCCTGTTCCTGCCATGAGCCATTCAGTTCAGGGCTCTATTCTTGACTGTGACCTCGACCTCGTGTGGTCATATCAAGCAAGTTGGGTTTAGAAAGCCAAATATGACCTTTGGTTTTGCAGTCCTTCATTTCTGAATGCACATGGCTGGACATAGTAGAAAACAGAAAATTCCTTCTGTAGATGGTCTAAAAAATGTCTAAAAGTTCACATTCCAGTGCTTTAATATGGTGCTGTGAATTTGGAAGCATCCTAAACATCAAATCACCTCTGAAATCATGGCTTTGATGGGTGAAGGTCTCAGTTGTTCTGCTCAGAGTGGATGATAGTGGACATCTGTAAGCTTCTGTAGGACTCTGACTTCTGCACAGGAAAATGGAGATGCAGAACAGAGGCTGTTCTGCTGTAAATTCACATTATGCTTTCGTTCCACCTAAGCCCCTGGGAACACAAGGGAGTTCACACTGTTCTGTCATGAGTCTGCGACTCAGCAAACAACAACAGCTGGACATGTTGAGACTGATGTCAGTTTCTGGATCCTCTCCGATGACAGTCTGAGTCATTGGTCTAAATTGATCCTGTGCAACATGTGGGTGGCGTACAGGACACTCAGGATTACAAGGTAAAATTATTCAGAGAAGATCCTGGTTCTATGTCAGAGAGGACTTTGCTGCTATGTCAAGATGCTCCTCCTTGCATGTCTGGGTGGTAACCAGTGAGAAGGTTTTTATCATCTCAACAATCAGATTTATATCTTTACCTTATCAATATGTCATGTCTCAGCACCTGCTTACCTCCTTAGATAACCCCGATCATTATAGATTTCAATCCACCTTCAGATTTGCCCCCCTGCCAACTGCAGCAAGGAAGAAAAGAACCAGGGATAGCATGGATTAAATTATGTACCTCAGACTCAAAAGGTCACCTTTGGCTGGGCTGGGCCTAGACTCTGACAAACTGCTTGCTAAACTACTTTTATACTTTAGGATGAAGGTGGACCACACTAAAAGCACCCACATTACAGGTGCTTGAGGCTTCTTCCGGTGAGAAGGTGCTAGGCTATTGTTTACATTTCTAAGTGCCATAACCTTGCAGTCCCTGATGTATGCCATGTATGGAATTGCAAGCTCGTCTGCTCAGCTTATATTCAGATTTAAAGAAGTGCCTGATCTAAACTGCTTAGTGAGCACACTTGCTACTTGCTTTTTAGTTGTGAGGTTCAAAAGAGGCCCCCAAAGCTAGTCTCGAAAGGGGAATGAGCTCAGTAGAGAGATGGATGGGCACTGTGGCTCAACAGAATTTTAGAAGGCTTTCTGTAGTCTCTTTG
>VZSZ01009293.1:0-12192 GCA_013398815.1 Ibidorhyncha struthersii | reverse complement strand
CGTGCCTAGCAAACAAGACCCCTGCAGAGAGCTCCAGCAGCAGTGTTCTTCAGATGTTATTAACAGCTTCCTGTGACAAAACATGAAGGACCGATCTCAAATCTAGGAATGGGCTCAGATCAAGTTTCTGGACTGGAACAGCCCTGAAGCTCAAGGGTGTTGAAAATCCAAGCTCAACTATACATAGGATGTTTCTTACTCCTGGAAAGTCTCAGGCTGATGCTGAAACATCTCATAATTTGCTGGCATTTCTACAAGGTGCAGGTGACAGTTCTGAGGTCTGTGAAGATGTCAGCAAGCAGTGACTGGAAACTCAGGATGTGGATTTCTGTACTTTGATAGTATAAATTAAGCACTTATTGTTCCTTCTTTGCAGTTTCTTATGTGTTAATCCAGCCATGCTCTATCAGTCTGAGGGGGGCTTTCTTAGCACTCAGTATCATTTGTTTTCCTTATTCCTTGTTCCTGTCAGAGGGCAAACACTATTGCTGTCACTTAGAAAAATAGGATTTTGCCTGCTGTGCTTGAGAAATCTTCAGCACCAGGCTGATTGTATAGGTTCCAGGAACTCCTGTTGTAAGGCTGGGATTCAGCCGACTGATCTATAGCTGCAAAGGTTCACTGCTTTACTGCACTAGCATAAAGTGGAAATGTTGTAACATTCCCATCTGTGAAGACTTGCCAAAACAGTTTAGTGTTTCAAAAGCTGCGTACTGAACGAAGACAAGATCTCACTACAAGCTGTGGGAGCTGGAAGAATTTATGAAGCAGAAAGTATGGGCTAAGGGAGAGATCAGACCAGTGATAGTTTACTGGCCTTGCAATTCTTTTAAGAGGCACTAATGGTAGTGGACTGCTACAGTGGAAGTAGACCCAGACTCATTTAAGGCAGTAGCATGAAATTGGTTGCAATAAAATTATGCATTAAATGTGCATTATGTTTAATAAGACTGTATTGCACTCCCAATGTTTACTCTGTGCCCACTGAGGCTGATCCAATTTTCTAAAGTTCTCCAATTGGTTCGCTATCAGGTTTTCAGCCAGAAGGTCAGATTTCACTTGCTGTTAGTACATGTCTCCATTACTTTGCTAAGGCATTTACACTCCATATTCATTACCTCTTCTTCTTTTTTATCTATCTCCTGTAACTTGACTGGTCCAAAACTTTCCCTGTAGGTGGCATGTTTGACACAAATGAGATCCATCTTTAATAGATGTCAATTTAAGAACATATACACATGCAAACACACACTCATGCAAACATGCAGACAGAAAGAGGAGGGAGGGCTATTTCCAGACCCACATTGGAGGTAATTTTATGTTGCTTCACTCAAGGTGTATAAGTGACCTTTGTGAAATCATGGGTTTCGGGTATGAAACTGGGAACAAAAGTAGAGAGGCTGGAATATATGCTTAGAACAGTATGTGATCATGACTATACCAAACTGGGAGCTGGATCGTTTTAATCAGAAGCAACGATAGTTTTAGTGTTCCCAAAACACATTATTTCCCAACATCTCAACAAACTCTGTCAGCAGTGAGCTCAATGAGGGTAACGCAGGCAAGGAACCAGCAGGCGTATTTTCTTAGGGCTTTCTGTTTCTTCATGAATGCTTTAGCAGGAAAATACAAGCCTGCTTGTATTCTGTTCTCTTCTGTTAGGAGATCATGTTGAGAGAATTCAGCGTGTCTAACAAGTTTCAGCCAATAACATAGCATTCATCACTCCAAAATGGACTGTCCCTGTTAGCAAAGCTGGCTGGGTTACCCAGAAGGAACCATTGTCCAGGACACTCGGTACTCTGCCTTGGCAGTGAGGTCTATGCCTAGCCTTCAGCTTGATTAGCTAGGGAAAATACAGGGGAGGCCCTAAAAAGTCTTGCCAATGCTTCAGATAATGAAGCGTTTGAATTAGCTAGCTGCAAGATTTGTCTACCCTGCTGTCACCGCTCTATCTCCAGGCTGATGTTGGTGTACCCATGCTTGCTTTAAAGCTACCTGTTGGCAGGCTGCTAGCTGTATGCACCCAAAACCTGCCCAAGGTGCTGCTGGGGACCCTGCAGGGCATGCTGGAGCATGAAAGCCAGCCTAAGCATAAAGCCTGAGCAAGTGCAGGAGCACAAAGTCAGCCACTTTTTGCAGTCCAGCTTCCTCTCTAGAGGATGACTGGGCATCGAGGGACCTCTCCACACCACCTGGAGACCTCTCCTCCACTTGGTCTTCAGAAGAGAGTCCTGCTAATGTGAGGTGCTGTTCAAAACACAGGGAGGTTGGGGCAGAGCACAGGGCATCTCTGATTTGATTGCATGGCTGGCCTCCCCCACCCCTTTTGTCCCTGCAGGTACCGGCTGTAAGATAATTTGTGCTCCCTCATTATGGTGTTTCAGGCATGTGTAGTCGCCACTCAGAAGGATGTATTCACATACACATGTGATTATTTTGCTTGGCTTTTTCTTTGGGATGCAGTTTTCTACTTTGTCCCAGCTGTTTATATTTGTTACTGCTACCTTGAGGCTGAGGGTCTGAGGAAGCACTAAACTTCCTTGGTGCCCACTAGTCAAAGACTTACAAAAAAGTGTACAGTTTTTATTTGGGTAAATTAGATTAAATTGCTGAGAAAAGCAAAAGCAAACAGCCTTGTCTATCTAGTTTCCATGCATAGGAAAGAAGGACCTAATCCTTTTCCCACTGAAATCAGCTGAAGGGATCTCACTGAACTCAGTCTGCATTGTATCAGGCTACAAGTAAATACTTCTTATTCTGGATTTAATTTTTATTAATTTTTGTTATTATTATTACTGCAGTCTTTGAGTTCTTTTCTTTTCTTTCTCTTTTTCTGATTTGCTTTGGCAGCATTGTGTTCCACCAGAAGAGCGGGCTGTGGAACATATTTGTATGACGATAGATGGCCCGTGCTATTATATGTCATGATTTACATATAATTGCATAATTTACATGCAATTGGTAGAAGGCCAGCGCAGTCATAAAAGCACAGCTGATAAATACTTTTGGTTAAAGCTTCTATATCAAATAATAGTTGCTTACACAAAAAAAGGTAAAAGGAGCTGGCCTGCTTTATATCAAATATGGATTTGGATCATAGTGATTTGTATTTTGTGTTGGTTTTTTTTAAATAATATATACAATTTACTGCACAGAGTAATGGTCATCTTAGTCAACCTTAAGTTTTTCCATGGTCCTGTGAGAGGAGAAAGTGAATTTTAACTCCATAGCAGCCCATGGAAAAAAAAATTGTTGTGACTTGCATGGAGCCAGGTTTACTGTAGGAACCCACAATGTCCTCCAGTGCAACCATCAAAGCAGAGGGAAGAAGACTCTAAGATACATAGCCTTCAGTTCAAAGGACAATAAAGCCCTGTTTCAGCACAGCACAAGCACAGTCATTTCAACCTGAGTACATGTAAGGCTGTAATCCAGGAAGGTGCTTACACACATGCCTGCCTGTAAACAAATGCTTAATCCCATTGGAATCAACTGGGCCCCAGCTCAGCTTGAGATTTCTTTGCTGTGTTGAACTTAGCAGTGAAGGGAAAATTGCTCACAGCACCCTCATCTTTAACAAGCATGATAGAAAAAGTTTGCAGTGAAATCAGCGGGACTTCAGCTAATGTGATTAGGTGCCTTTCTGAACCCAGCCTTCTGCAAATCCAGGCCCACAGAGTCTATTCAAAGCCTGCTGAGGGCAGTGGGTGCTGGATCAGACCCTAGATGCAACTGGATTTTCTCACACTTCTGCAACTTCAAAAAAAGCTGAAAAGATTTCAGAAGGAAAGAAAAGGTAATCAAGGGTGTGTTTTATTGCTTTACCACCTTTCAGAAAAACAGCTGGTGAATGAAATGAGTGAGGTTATGAGAAAGTAGCCAGATCCAAACGGATTCTTTTATTTCCCTCTCCCAAATGACCTACAGGCTGCTAGTTTTGGTTTTCACTCTCCCCAGAACTAACTGAGATCAGCAGGCTGTGGATCATGTGATGAGCAGAGATCATACCAGAATAAGCTGTTCTCTCATCCCTTCCAGCCCTGCTCTTTGGTGAGCTCCCTGTTGAAATTCAAGGTTCCTTTTCTTTGTGTTTCAAGGGGTTTGTCTGATTAAAACTAAACAGAAGCTGGAGGACTAGATGTTGTCTGTGGCTCATGCCCATATTTCCTATAAACTGCTGGCAAGCATATGAAGAATTCTCCAAATTGACAGTGTACACAATGTCCAAATCTAATTTGAACTGCATGGTGCAGCTTCAGCTTTCAATCACACAGCACTTCCTCTAAAACAGTGTCTGCAGCTACATTTCCAAATTGGGACATTTGAGAAATTGCTCATCACGCAGCTCCCTCAATAGACCAACATATGTTTCAGCAGAGTCAACAGGCTGACAAACTCCAGGCCACTGAGAATTTTATGTATCAGAGAGCGCGTGTCGTACATGAATCAAAGTGCTTGTCATGCTTCAGGACTTGGTATGTGTATATCGAGAAACATTTTCCAGTATGGTTATTAATTATCGGGATGCTGTAAACAAGTCAACCTTCCTCACACGTCTTGTTTCAGCTCCACGAAGCAACAGAGAACTCATGCCAAACAACGTTGTCAACCCAGAAAGGCTCACCCACCTGCTTTGCTCTAAGCACTGTGAATGATCTTATTATGCTTGATGGGACATGCTTGTTAAAAATAAGGACATTGTCAGTTTTTGTGGGATTGACATGTAAAATGCTTGGAGAAGCAGAGGTGGGTGTGGGAGGATAAGGAAGATCTATCTTCTGCATGAGACAAAGGAGAGGACTTCCAAAGGTCTGGGGATCTGTTCCCATTTCCAGCTGAGGTTTGGCCCTGTGGCCTTTGCTCAGTCTCTTAGCAATGGGGACATTACTGGTGACTGACCTCCGTGGGGTGTTGTGATGGTAAAGTCATCAATGTCTGGGAAGTGCTCAGAGACAATGGTGATGAGCACTATAAAAAAGCCTATAAATAATAAATAGTTTCCTTCTGCTGATTAATACATGTTGTCCTTTATCTTTTACCACATCAGAAATGCACAATTTAACCACCACACAAAAACGCTGAGGTAAAATTCAACCCAGGTTTGGAGAAAAGTACGTTGGAAACAGGGAGCTGGTGAAAAGGAGATCTGTGAACTGAAGAGTTTCTCTGAGATCAAAACCATAGTTTCTTCTACATTGCTTGTGACAAAAACACATTTTAGATAGCAAGTTGGTTTGCTTCAGGACAGGCTTTTTTGTCTTCAGTTGAGGGTGGGATTTTGAGGGTATCTGGGGTTTTATTTGTCTGTTTTTCTGTCAACAGTGGCTCCCAGAGCCAGTGGCAGGTGGTATGGATGGTGAGTTTCCATTTCACTTTCTCCTGGAAACACCAATAGAAGGCTTATTCATGTTATCACAGAAACAGTTCTGGGCCATCAGAGACTGTATCTTGGAGCACTTCTCTGCCACATACTTTCTGTGGGACAACTTGCATGTAGCTGAATGCCTTTGTTTCCCACAAACTAAAAAAAAAAGAAAAAGAAAGTTTTTTGATGAAAGGGCCTATATTGTGAGAGTGAATTAGCAGCACTGATTGTGCTTTGATGGACTGTACTAATATCTACAAAGATGCACACGGAATTCAACTTAGAGGTGACTGTTTTATTATCTTAGAGGGCAAGTAATTCTTCAACTGAGTTTGCTGCTGCTGAAGGTTCAAGAAGTTTGCTAAACTTGAGACTTAAGTTTAGGGTTTTGATTGGAATTTGTGTTGTTATAATTTAATTTCTTACCTGTTGATGGATGGTCCTTTTGTCATTTTAATATACAGTGGTTCACCCAAACTGCACATTACCGATCTCAGAAGGTGGCAAATGTGAATCTCAAGTCTTGGTTTGGGTTCTGTGATGTCTTAACAGAGAAACTTCAACTACATCAGGAAATTATTCCTTTCTTTAGGGCTACAGGACTTGGCATTTTAATTGTGCACACTAGTGTCCATGCACATGCAGAAGTAGTTTGTTTGTGAAGAGAAAACACTTCACTGGGAGATGTGACTACTGTCTTTTTCCAGTTGTGCCGCTGTGATGCCGTCCTGCTTAGGAAATATCTGTTATCTCTCGGTGACTCAGTTTCCCTATCTGAAAATTACAATGCTTATGTCTTTCTTCTACTGTAGAGGGTTTAAAGTGTTGTCCATGGAAAAGCTATATTAGAATAGCTATTTTATGTATAAAACACAAACAGACAGAAAATTAGAGTGATACGCCCAAGGATGTTACTTAATCTAGTGGCATGTATGCACCAATATGCCAAGTTTGATATCACTCAAACATTTCATCTGACTTTTGTTTCTATAAACTGTCTTTCTGTCTCATTCACCTCTGCCATGCAAAGGTGGAAACAGAAAATTCCAGGAGTAGGGCTCATCAGATGGATGAGCGCATCTTCCTGAGGTGTTTATCCAACATTTTTGTTTGTACCACCACCTTGTTGGTTGGCAAACTTTCTGAGCTGTGCTTAAGAATGCCACTTCTCCTTGGGTAGCCTTTTCATGTTTGTGTTTTTATTACTGGCACGTTATTTCAGGTCAGCTGCAGCAATGTAGAGCAGGTCTTGCTATTGGCATGGTGGAGATGGGTGTGAAGAAATGTTCTCTAACACTAGAAAACAAAATGTCTCTGAAGACAAACTTGCTGTTTTCCATTTTTCTGACTAGAGGAACAAGATAGTGTCTTGAACTGTGTGGTGGCTTTGAATCCTAGGGTTTTGCTCTCGGGAACCTAGCTGGGGTTTGGCTTCCTCAGTGTTCCAGTTGGCACAATATTGCAGCCGTGCACAGGGAAATTTGTACCCAGCACACAGTCCTTCACATAATGGATATAAATATGATTCTTGGAATTTACCAAACAATAGGCAAGAACACTACTCCCAACAGACTGGAGGGGAGCAGTTAAGTACGAAGGAAACACCTGCAGAAGTGGGTATCCATTGTTTCCTTTTGATGTTTATCACTGTGCCTAAATCTGGAAAGAATAGGATCTTCTGGCCTTCAAAAACAATTTCCTTCCTAGCCTTTATTGCTTGGAGGAATCTGTCCTCAAGGATTCCTATTTTGGAGACAGTGAAAATTATCTCTGTGCCTGGGTGAAATTTCACCTCTGGCTCCTCTCAAGACTGAGCAGGTGACTTTCACAGATCAGGTCATTTGAAATGAATGGTGGTGAGTGACACTTGTGAGCTGCCTCTCACTGTGGCATACACTGGGACAGCATCGTGGTATCGGCACCAGGAGGGAGGTGCGGAGGTGGGTGAAGATTGGGACTGGGCTGAGGTTGCTACGTGAAGGTTTCTAGACCAGGGGCCTGACAGGCACAGTCCTGTCCTCCAGCATTTCTCTAGCACTCTGGTGGATGAAAACGGTGGATGGAAATGAAGGGACAGCCTGATCCTCATGCATTCTTGATCAGCAGAAGGGCCTGACCCCTCTGCTGTGTGAGGTCACAAGCAGGCCCTCCCATTGCCTTATCACCTTTGGAGACAGAAAGCATGTCTCCAAAGTCAGCCACCTCTGCAAGCCCCTAAATGCTCACATAGTTTTAGGAATCCAGCTCTGACTGCTATCCCTTCTGGCCAGTTCCATTGCTGCTCTGACTGCCTGAGATTTGTCTTCCTTTATAGCACCTTTTATTATTCTTTTGACAGGCCTTGAATAGTGACGATGAGGAGGCAGAGGCAGCCATCCAGTGCTCCCAGTGGTGCTGTTTAAATGTAAGGTTGTTTTTCTCAAGCTGCCAGCTGGTCCTGACACTCTGCTTGTTTTCTCCCCCCTCAGGAGACATTCTTCTGGTGGAAGTTACCTCACTGACATTTAACTGGAGGAGCAAGTGCTGCTGAGCTGTTTTCTCTTCCACTTCAAGACGAGCTGTGTACCCAGCTTTCTTGTTGACTGTGCCCCACCGCTTCTCACCTGGTTTCTCTGCGTTCACAGCAACCCAGTTGCTTACAGCTTCCCTCCCCTTCCCTTCCTCATCTAAAATCTTTCTTCTTTTTTCTGATCTTTCTTTGGACTTTGAAATCTCTGGAAGGAAAAGACTTGATTCTCCTTGGTGCTGACAGAAACACAAACAAGGAGGCAAAGTGCTGTAAATTGGACAGGATATCTCAGCAAGGCTGTACATGTAGGTCTAGTCCTCTCCCTTCTGCTCTTTCAGCACCCTGTATGGTTCATTCAGGCTGCCCCAAACCACAGAAGATGACAACCATATGCACAGTGCATGGCTGGCAGGGCTCCACTCACTCTGCTTATACTCCAATAGCAGAGCATGAGTCCACTTCATTGCACTCATCACGTAGTCATTTTTTCCTGGCACTGTGACCCCAGCAGGGCTTATTAGTGTGGGCATGGTGTTGTGTGCATGCTTTCTTAGTAGCCCACAGTCTTCATAATGCATGGGCAGTGCAAACCTGTGGCCACTTGCAGTATTCTTTGCGGCTATGCCGAAGTGATGTCTTTATCCAGACAAGGACCACAATGGTGCATAGGTTTGGTAGCCATACAGTCCCTCATGCCTTCAAAATTCTTCCCATGTTGTTATTTAACATGGTGGAAGTCTTTAAGTTGTTGAGATGCTCAGGAGGGCACTAAGTCACATCCACAGACCAAGAATTGCTGTCTGAGAAGAGGCGATGTGGATGGGAGACAGGAGCAGGGAATCACAGCCAATGCATGTCAGGTGTGTGATGAATGCCATGTTACTGCTATTGTTTTTCCATCTAGCCTTCTCTGTGGGTCCTCCACTGTGTAGTTACTTCCAGTAACCGGAAGTGTGTTTTGATCAATTCAAACCAGAAAAAAGAAATAAGCTCTCAGTCTCTTCCACAATCATTACCGTTACAATGAATATGTATGGTATTCATGTACTATAGTAAATTATGCATATACTGTTATGCATATAATGTTACACACATTATATATTGCACATATTTCATATTATGTATTGGAATATATTTTATATGTAATATTTTTTTCTGCATGTTCTGGCACCAGTTACCCCAGTGTAAATGCAGTGTGATAACACCAGTTTTACTGGTATTACCTTTGATTAACAGTTTAACAGCCATCAGAAAGCACCAGCCAGAGCAGCCGAAAATGTGCCTCACACCCCCAGGTTTATTTACAGTATCAGTATAAACAATCTGTATGAGATGGCATGAGACTGTCACCTCATTCATACTGTTACGACCACCTGAAAACTAAATCGATCTTCCTGCTGCTGCAGAAAATCAGTCTGAGAAGACTTGGAGGCTCCCCCTCTTCATCAGGACATCAAGAATGTATTCATGCGACTACATTTGAGTTTGCAACACACAGCAAGGCAACCAGGAAAACACATTAAACTGTCACACCTGGAAGAATTGGTTGGTCAACAACACACTTCTGTAAGTATTTTTGGATCAACTCTAAATTACATGTAACTTTTCCCCAGCATTTGTCAACTCTGCAATAAATGACCAGAAGAGTGAATACCAGCACACAACTGTGGCATTTGTACGTGTGTACACAGCATGCAGAGTAGGGGTCCTCGACAATTTCAGCCTCCGGACCTTTTAAGTACATACTTACAATTACCTGAATCTCTTGAGATATGTTGTGGTTTGCCAGTATATCCCTTTGCTGTTATTTATATTGCAGTATCATTAGAAGACCCCAACCACAGTTGATTCCCACTGAGTTCAGCCCTGTCTCAGTAAGAGACAATCCAGAACCAAGACCTGCATCTGAGGACCCAGTTGGGAAAGCTGCTGAGATGCTCCTTGCCCCTAACTCTTCATTTAACATTGGCCACAGAGCATTGACTTCCTCCTGAAAACTGACGTAACAAAGGTTTCAATTTCTAAGCATTTTCCTTGGACATTTAGTTTGTGTAAGTTTCGCCATACTCGAGCGGCTGTCTTTCCTTCTATCTGTCTCTCTGACTCTTCTAAGAAGACTTTTAAGCTACTGATCATTGCAGCCACGCCCATGCTTTGCAGCCATGTAGATCAGGAGCACTTCCCTGAGGACAGCACTGCTGGGATTAAAGCTGTGCAAAGTAATGCAGTCACAGTTTGAGCATGGCTTTCTACACTATAGCACTAAATTAAAACTCTTGGGATGCAATAATCTGAAAGGGAAAATGACACAGTTCATCAGTTATTTTGGAAGCTATTTATGTGGTCTTTCCTTAGCCAGATCCAGAGAGCCTGACTCAGTTCTCATACTTTGCTCTCCAGAAGATTGACTATGTCTAGAGGAGGAAATCCTCTTGGTCACACACCTTTTGACATGATTGAGGTCAATATTTCACTCAAGGATACTTACTTGAGAAAAGAGTAAAGGACATGGAGATCACTATAATCTGTCTTGATGTACAGAGAGAATGTAACAGTGATCAGGATTATGAGTTGCTTTATGCAAGCTGTGTAAAATAACTCAGCAGTTCTCATTTAGCCTACTTCATCTGAAACTTACTACCTAACCTGGCTCATTCTCTTTCACCGCTCTTCCACACACACCCCTTATCTCCTCTACAGTCTGTCAACAGATAAATTCTCACTCGTTCATTTCTACCGTTATTCCAGACAACCTCCCAAAATGATGTAGCCATGCTGAGAGTGAGCAGCTTTTGTTGGCTTAATCCACATTCTTTGAAGAAATGGTGTAATGACACTACCAGGAAAACTCTTCCTGTTGCTGTCTATGTGCTGAAGTGACAAGAGCACAAGGTCTGTAGCGTAGATAAATTCTTATTGCTGGAAATCCCAGTGGTCAGAATCAGGCTAACGCTCAAACCAACCAGCTGGAGAAAGTCACAAAGTGTCAGGTGAGCACCATTTCTAAACTACACACGTAAAGTCCATCAGACAACTTTGTACTTTTTTATGCTGATGATTAGTTATGTTTCTGTTTGTTTCTGATCATGCTAACATTGGTTCGCCACTCTACCTAGAAGAGGTTTGAAGGCCTTAGGAGGACCAACCTACTTGTATCCTTCACATTTTTACGCATTACGACATTACTTTGTCTGTGTTTCTGAGCATTTTCATCTTAATTTTTTAATGTTCACTGTCCCTTGTACCTCACTCTTCCCATGCCCACTCTTTTAGAACAAAATAAGACTTTCATTCACTCAATTTTTCATGACCAGGGACACAATGATGATTTTTTTCACAGTAGACATTAATAAATGTGTAAATTCTCTTCGACAGTCATGATTAATGCACCAATAGGTAGTTTTAAGCAAGCCTCAGCTGGCCACATAATGATTACAATAAAACAGTATGTTTTGCAAATCATGTAAGGGTTGCAGCTAGGATTCTTGAGAGATGCAAGATGATAATCCTGTGTTGGCTTCTTGGGTAGTTCCCCAGATTTATTGGGTTTTATGATCATATACGCAAGCTGTGATTATGCTTTTAAAAAATAAATTAAAGGAATTAAAATTCAAAATGTTGAAAATGCCGGAAATAAATAGTAAAAAAAGATGAATGTTCTGGCTCACCTTACAGCAAGCACTTAGATTTTCCTTCTGCCACTTAAGCAGCACACAGTTTAAAAATCTGTGTATGAATCTTACATGTCTCCGTCTCCCACTTTATAATCAAATGATACTTGGCCATATTCCAAATTTCAGAGACCTCAGCAATTTTGTGTAGGATATGTCAAGTTAAGGGAAATTTGGTACGGACTGAAAGCTACATAGGAAAGGAAATGACAGTTGTTGAGCCTCTCTTAAATTGTAAAGCACAATACAGAAATAAGCAACACTGTGGTAAAGCAGTACAACCTTGTTTCAACAAGATGACTGCGTTTAGAGGGTGCTTTAGCTTTGGCTCTATCAAAGCATAGTAGGAATTGCTGACTAGCTCTAGCCAGAAGAACTGCACTGTGAAAAAATGGAGAACCGTGGTGGACCTGCTTGCCATGAGGCCTGTGGCTGGGATCTCTTCTGTGGACCTCTACCTCTGGAGCAGGTTCATGTCCCAGAAACATAGAATCATAGAATAATGGAATAGTTTTGGTTGGAATGGACCTTAAAGATCATCTAGTTCCAACCCCCCTGCCATGTCCAGGGACACCTTCCACTAGACCAGATTGCTCAAAGCCTCATCCAAATGGGCCTTGAACACTTCCAGGGAAGGGGTATAC
>VZSZ01009291.1:25837-55196 GCA_013398815.1 Ibidorhyncha struthersii | reverse complement strand
GGGTGGGGGGGGGGGGGGGGGGGGGAAGGGGGGTCCCCCCCCACCAGCCCCAGCCACTGGGGCCGGGCTTGCCATGGC
Organism: Ibidorhyncha struthersii; assembly: GCA_013398815.1. Classification (NCBI taxonomy): domain Eukaryota; kingdom Metazoa; phylum Chordata; class Aves; order Charadriiformes; family Charadriidae; genus Ibidorhyncha; species Ibidorhyncha struthersii. Next base: position 55,118 of record VZSZ01009291.1, on the reverse strand, counting down.
CCCCCACGCCCTGCCAGCAAAAATGCCGTGACAGCCTCACCCGCCTCTCATGAGACTGGAAAAAACATCGCAAGAGAAAGAGAGAAGGAAGGAAGGAAAGAGGCAAAGATAGATAATGGCTTCTTTTTATTTGCCTTCTGCTCTCTGAGTCATGGTTTTCAGTTTTACTCCGCAACCACAAAAACTAAAGCTTGCTTTTTTTTTTTTTTTTTAAAAAAAAAGCCCCATGAAAGTCAAGGTTTGCTTATAGCCCCGGGGCTCTTNCTTTAAATACGTCCCCGTTAGACAGGACAATATTGAGCTGTGTCAGGGTATCTTTTTCACCCAAACCGCTCTCAGCCCTTCTTCCACTTCCTCTCTTTGAAAGCAGCCCCATCTTTCATAACCATGTTGTAAATGAATCATCTCTTTTCTGGCCCCCACGCCCCTGGGAGTTAGATTAAACTTGTTGTTTCTGCTTAATTTCAAGAGATGTGAACTGTGTCCCCACAAAGATGGAGCCCTGAAACGGACCGACAACGGAGGTGAGTACCTCTCCGTGGGGCCGGGTATGTCGTGCAGAGCCTCTGGGGACTCTGCAGCTGTCCCAGGCACAAAATAATTCCTTTCTGAGCCTATATCACCAGAAAGGGAAGGCTGGAGGCTCCAGAGGAATGAAAACACTCTGCCTTTTTCTTACAAAACTTCACTTTCTGAAGCCTCCACAGTGAGAAGACCTTTCCCGGGGGGGTGTGTGGGGAACCTGCCATCAAAATACAGCCCCTGAAATGTGCGCTTTCTTGAGTTTAACCTCGCAGGAATCAGTGCACGATCTGGCATTGTTTACAGAAATGTGGAAGGTGACGAGTTTTTTGCTGCACGCTTGCGCAGCAGCAGGGTGATCCTCAGGTTAACAGAGCCTCAGCCTTGAGTCCCCATCTGAGCAGGGACCAGGACGCAGTAAAGATGTTTTTCTCTGTTGTATCTGCTCATGGTTGATGCTTCTCAGCCTCTGGTGCGGTGAAGTACTGTGGAGTCTGATGTCAGTTGTCAGGGCTTGCAGCTATTGATGCTACTGGCTGTATAGATCAAAATTATTTTTTCTCAAAATCTTATTTTTCAGAAAGGCTTCTGTACCTACCTGCCACTTAACCTTGAAGAGTTAAATTAGGCAAGGAGGTCTTTTTTCTGATAGAGACCATATTTAGAGAAGAAGCCCTAAGTCCAGGATATTTTGTAGAAGCATCTGTTAGAGCTGGTCATAACTGCCAAGAGCCTTAGTGCAATAGCAGAAATATCGTGTTGGGGGATTGTTTTATAATAACATAGCGTCTTCTTCCAAGCATGTTATTACATGGTGTGGTCAGGTCTGTGTAGACAGGCACAAGAAGTGTTACAGCTGTGTCACTGGACAGAATTATATAGCCCAAGTACTTACAGTGCTGTATAATTCTGTAATCATGGACTTTGGTTGCGCCTGCCCAGGTGAATCCATCCTAATTCTAGCTAAATCCTTCCACTGCACTGGAAGATCCAGTATGGATCAGCCCCCAATGGCTCCTGACCTTCAAACTTTCTCAGTTCTGTCCTGACCAGCTGGAATTTCAGCTTACAGATCTGACTGAGAAGTGTCTTGGTGGATTTAGGTTTTAATCTAACTTGGCTTGCTGAAAAAGCCTTCTTTAGGCGTTGATAACAGCCAATAAAGGGAGCTTTGTTTTGACTGCACGTCAAACCTGTCCCATCAGCATCATTTACTGCTCAGATGCTTTTCCTGAGTTAGTTTAGGTCTTCAACTTTGGGTCTCAGGTCCTGAGGAGTTGCTTTTCAGTACGATGAGCGTTGTACCTTTCTTTTCCCGAAGAAATCTTTGCTTTCTTATTTAATCTGGAGGTGGTATCCGTCTATCTTTCACCCACAAAGGATTTGATTCCTAACCAAGTTACAACAAGCAGTATTTCAAATCTAACATCTAACTTAAGTTGGCTCCCTTCCTACACTCTCTTCCTTCTCTCCCTCCCATGCTTGTCTGCAGCCCTGTCTCAGTTTAAGACTCTTCTGGGTTGCCCCATGTGAACCTCCGCTCTCTGTCTTGTTTGCTTCCCCAGGGTGGGCCCATGTCGTCTGTGCTTTGTACATCCCAGAGGTGCAGTTTGCCAACGTGCTCACCATGGAGCCAATTGTCCTGCAGTACGTACCCCACGACCGCTTCAACAAGGTAAGGCCATCTCTTTCTCCTGCTGCCCCCAGTGTGCTTGCCTGGCCTTGGATTTTTGGGGTCATCTTATTCTACCACATCTCCTGTCTAATTTATTTTCATTTCCAGGTACTCAGATGCCTTTAAAAATAACTTACAAAGTAAATCCCCATTCTTGCAGATAACTTTTTGGTCCTCCGTTTCTCACTTCCCAACTCCCTGCAACTTGAGCAATCTCTGCCTTGGAGTTGCATGTTGGTTACTGCACATTTTAATCTGACACAGTTGTTATTTGGGGAGAAAAAGAAGATGTGTGACTTTTGTGCATGCCACTGAGAAATAACCCAGAGCTGTTGTCACAGGAGGGAGATGACTGGACACAGAGTTATGCGTTCTTGAAGGCTTTGCCTCCTTGTGAACAGTGAGAGTGAAGTAGACACTTTGTCTGCCTCTTGGAGTGAGCATTTTTCCTTTTTTTTTTTTTTTGCAGACCTGCTACATCTGTGAAGAGCAGGGCCGGGAGAGCAAAGCAGCCTCTGGAGCATGCATGGCCTGTAACCGACACGGCTGCCGGCAAGCTTTCCATGTCACCTGGTGAGTTCCCCACAGCATCAACCCAAGAATAGCCCCAGCTATTGGTTTTGCTGCTATGACTTGGAGACCGCACCAAACAGGTGGTATGGGGAGTTGGGCTACTCACCCTGGGTTTGTTTTGTGTGAGGGGTATCTCATCCTTGCTCAGTTTGTAAGGGGAACTTCCCCAGGAAGGGTAAGGTTTCAGCAGTGAGCCTTCCCTGCTGGGGATTTCCCTAAGACTGTGTGGAATCCAAGAAGAGAAGAGATGAGTCACAACCCAGGAATGTTCCTTCTCCAGTAGAGCACATGCAAAAGTATCATCTAGACGATTTTAAGGGCTGATATCCTCATGTACCCTCGGAGCCTGAAAACAACATTGCCTATCAGCAGAACAGGGAGATTCCCAGCTTTACATGAATTCCTTGCTCGTGATATGTCTTTCGTTGGAATTGTTACTGGTCTCTTAGGCCTCCCTTAACAAAAACAAAAGCTGCAAGACAATCTGGTAGAAAAGTACGGACAATTTTGAAGATCTTAATATGAATTAAAAATAGTCTGAACCTTTTTTCCCCCCCTCCTCCCATACCGTTTATCAAGCAGAACAGGAAACTTCAAGACCCTGCCTGGGTATCCTGAACTATTATTTGCCCTTTGATGGGATATGTGGTCTAGTTGTACAATTTGCTTTATCCTCCTCCTAATTGCATGTATTTCAGTGCCCAGATGGCTGGCCTCTTATGTGAAGAGGAAGTCCTAGAAGTCGACAATGTCAAGTATTGCGGCTACTGCAAGTACCACTTCAATAAAATGGTGAGTTTCTTCATCCCTGCAGTGGAGTTTTCTTTGTCACATATAAGGCATCGTCTTTATCCTAGACTGTATCTGTGCTCAGAGCAGTAAGAAATGCCAAGAACACATAAACACGGTCTGCAGCCTGCCATCCCTTTTCAGCCATTCAGTCAGAGTCACTTAGGAATAAAGATGAATTTATATTTTGCATTTCTATAGCATCTTTAAACCCATTTTCAAAACTAGGGGTTGAATTTTTCCCATCTGTTTTGGCTTCCCTGACCCACTCTGTATGGCTGAAAGATAAGTCCCGGGAAAGGAGAGCAGCCATGGTGTTTGATGCTCCAGGGAGTTTGGGGTATCGCTCAGGCACCCTGGGCAGGAGGGTAACACAGAACAGCCAGAACTTCTGCCTGAGTCAACCCAGAAGAGACATGGGGTCATTCCCTGTTTGAGGGCTATCTGGGGCAAAGGACTTCCCCCTATTAATTACAGTACCGAGAGGAAAGAGAGGAACCCTTTTCCTGTTCTGCATAATTAGTAGACACCTGCTCTCCCCCCTGCAGCAAAAAGGAAACTTGATCCCCTCACTACAGCTTTGTGTCTCAGTGGCTCCTTTGTTGCTGGCCTTTCCCACTTTCCTTCCTGCTTATCAGTGCTGTCACATACAGTGACTGATGTCTTGAGCTTCCCCTCAAAGTCACAGTGGAGGACACCTTCCCTGCCCTTCGGGTGCCCTCAGTATCTGACACGAGTGTACCTCTGTATCAGGTTTGCTGATGCTGAGATAGATAGCAGGACTTCTGCTAGTGCCTGGAGTCTGAGAACAGGGCATCCTTCCACACACGCCCCCACGCCCCGCTCAAGACTGAAAGCTGGACACTTGCTGTTCAGGAGGACTGGCTTGTCTAACCAGTGTTGCTGCTACCGTTTATCTTGTTGATTGCAGAACAGTCTCTTAGCAGCTGTGCCTTTCTTAGAAGTGGCAGTACGCATAGGCCACCAAGAACCAAGGATTTGGGGAGTTAGATCTACATGCTGTTTGTAAGCCCAGTAGTATGGTATCCGCTGTGGTCCCCATGTTAGGAACAAGGCTGGGTGTCTGGTACAAAAAGAGTTTGGTCCTGCATGTAGTAGACAAGCCATTTACTGTAACTTTACTTACTGTGACAGTGAAAGCTGGGCTCTGTAACACTGTTTCCTCTCTCTTTTTCTTTTTTCTCCTGTTTTCCACCTCCTCTCCCCTTCCCCGCTTACCTCAGAAGACTTCACGTCACTCTGGAGGTAGCTCCTTCATTGCTGGAAGAAGGAGTCGATCCACATCCCCTGCTCAAGAGAAGCACGTATCCCACCACGAAAGGCCAAAGAAGGTAAGATCCGCACAGAGTTTGTCAGTCCAGAGAGGCACAGTCATGTGGGCTGGAGGTGAGAAGGGGAAGGGTGTGCAGAGAGCACCGATGGCTCCTCAGGTGAGCCCTTACTCTGCAAAGAGTTCCACAGTCAGAGATCTGAATAGTGGCTGCATTTTTAAACAGGCCTCTACAAATGTGTATGCAAACAAAGCGGCAGAGCCATTGGGAATGTGCGGCCAAGTTTGCATGTTCGGATTATGCCCGAGGGGTCTTGGCAGAACATGCCTATGAAATGTATAACTGTCCACTTTCTATCTTGCGGCAGGTCCACTCTGAGGATGACATTGTGCTATGGTTTCCAGCTACTGAGCTGATCTGTGTGGAAGTAGCTTGGGCTGTGGTTTTAAATGCAGCAGCTTGAGAACATAAACTGGAGGTCGTTATCCTCAGATCCCAGAGTCCAAGTTTTAAAGGACAAAAACGTACTGATTAGTAATCTGCATTGTGACCAGCAGGTTAATTGTAGGCAACAAAAACAATTAGTATAAACTAGGTAGTATTTTTTTAGTCAGATTAGCCAGGGATTCCACCTGATTCAAGTCTACATGTGAAAATAGTTTATCTTCGTTAAACAATTGTTTAGAAGAACATCGTATGCCAGATCTGACTGGTACAATAGTTATTTAGCTAACTCTGGTTAAGACCTACTCGTCAAAACTGCTGCAGTGTTACAGGACATGTTAACAGCACACCAAAGTTCATAATTAACCAACTGACTCACGTGACGAATGCTCATATTTCAAGGAAAAGCAGCAATGAATGTGGGAGGCAGAATCCCAGCAGACTCCTGGGTTCTGACTGGGATGCAGGTTCCAGTGTAGAAGGGTCTGTACCAAAAGAAATGAGGAGACCAGAGGCTTCTGAGGTATTTGTCATTTATGCTAATGAATAGCCCTAAAAGGCAGGACACACGTTTTTTGGACGATTCAGGTTCTAAGGCAAGTGGCAGCTGAATAAGAAATCTTCCCTACCCCTTGATACAGCTTTTGTAATATCAAGGATCCACAGTGTAGTACTGCCACCCTCCTTTGTACCCCGTCTACCCAAGGCAGTGGGGTAGGACCTGAAGCAGAAATAACTTACACAGGCATACGGTCAGTATGTCAGATAGTTTTTAATACTTCATGGGCCATATCCTGTTTTTTGTTAACAGAAATCCAGAATTACTCTACCAAGCAACCTCTGGATATATTCCACTGTAGTCAAAAGCCAAATTTGCTTTGTTGTGTAAACACAATTGGTGATACCCCTGCAAATCGCAGCGAAAATCTTTTAAGGCTTGCCATAAGTGCCTGGCTGTTTACTACTTTTTTGTTTGTTTTGGTCTTGTTGCAGTAGGCATCCTCACGATAATTAAACGATTTTGAATGGTAATGATAATGACCCAGATCCAGAAACAGCCCGATGACACTCCAGTGGGTTACGTGGCCGAAGTCTGATTGATCTCAGCCCAGTCTCCTGGGGACAAGGGCATCCAGGCTTTTGAAAGCGGTACGGCCATCAGTTAATACTGACTGACACCCTCCTGGCATGCCCAGCTGAGAGTCCATAAATTGTGTGGGCAGGAAAGCCATCTCCCTCTTTATTTACAGAGGTTATCCCGCAATATCCAGTTTGAAACGCCGCCCACCGTGTCCATTACGTGTTTGGGAAGCATGCCCAAACCGTACCTGATACATGAGCAAACAAGGCAAACCTCGCTTCCAGAGTGGTGCCTGCCCTGCTGCCGACACCGCGTCAGTAAATTTCCTGCTGCCGACAAGGCTAAAGCGTATGGGGAGTATTTACTCCTCTTGTGTGTTCAGCTGCTGTGAGGAGAGGAGGAGGCGGGAGGGATAAAGAGCATCTGTGCCGTGGACAGGGAGCGAGCGCTTGGCACAAGGTGTGGGGCTGTACTGGAACGTGCTATTTTTAGCCAACGAGCAGGCAGAGAGAGTGGGGGAGAGGGCAGGATCGGGGTGATTGACGGCGGCTTTGGCGAGCTCAGCTGTAATTATAACTGACAGGCTGTGCGAGTCCAACGCTGGGGAACCATACGAGGGTTTCTATATTTGCACGGCTTCTGGTGGCCAGGGTGGGAGCGCAGTCACGTGCCTGGCAGGTAGGAGCAGGGGAGGTGCTGCTTTCCCGGCTTTGGTTGGAAAGCAGGTCAGCGCCAGGGGGAGAGCGAAAACAGGAGGAATATGGATTTATTTATAGGCTTCTCAGTGGTGCTTGCCACTATTGTTAGCCTCTGGGTTACTCACAAACGTGCAGAGACTCCGTCTCGCTGCTGCCTCACCACTCTCCCCTCCCGATGGCTCCTCGTGTTTGCGAGCGGCACGTCCGATGGAGGCCCCTTCCAGCACCGGTGTTGCTTGGCAGGACCGCAGCGCAAGTGCAACATCAGCTCCTGCCACATAGAGAGGGGGAGTCAGCACGGAAAGGGGGACGAGGTGTGCAAAGCAGCTGAGATGGGCAGGGTGAGGAACGCACTCCGGGCTTCCAGGGGCGTTGGGTAGTTCGCAGCTCTGGGAGCGGTTGTGAAGTGCAGGGTGGGTGTGAGGCGGTGTGGGAACACAGACCTTTAGAAGGGGTACCCGAAGAGGGGGTTGAGCCATTAGTTCCCACGTCGTTTTGGAGTACGTGACTAGCAGCGCATGAGCTAATTGCACATGTTTCAGGGGAACTGGGTGTACGGCTGTGCTGACCTGAAGCAGAACAGCTTTTTCTTGAGCCTGTCCAGCTGTGCAGCCGGCTGGTCCCGTCCTCCCGGAGCTGGAGGCGTTGCAGAGGAGCGGATCACTCAGCAGCAGACCAGAGCACGTGTGTGCGTCCCTGGGCTGCAGGTGCTCATGGCTCTCCGCTCCAGAAGGAGCTCAGGGCCTGACAGCTCCCTTCCAGCACGGGGCTGTGGCTGTTTACTTAGGCTTTACAGAGGAAAACTCTGGCTGAGTTAATGACTAAGTGAGGGGCACAGGATTTAACCCGGTGGCTTCAGTAAGACAGCAAAGACTTGGGATTTGGATTCCTAAGCCCTGCTGTAAAACAGTTCAGCGTTTGTGAAGAGTCTTGTTCTCTGTGGAACAAGGGACAATTGTGATGTGGGGACTGCGAGCCAGCGTCAGCATCCCCCGCCTCTTGCAGGCACAAATGATACCAGCCCAAGCATTTCCTTCTGTGCTGTCCTGAAAACGGGAAAGCTCCAGGCTTTGGGTTTTCCTGAGAACATACCAGGCCTTAGCAAAACCACCCCCATTTATTTCTTTGGGGTTGGTGTTGCAATGTGTGTGCTCTACCCTGTGGGAGCCTTTGCAGGGTTTGTTTGTTTAAAAAAAGAAAGAAGAAAGAAAGAAAGAAAACAATAGCTAAATACCAAGAAAATGCTGGATGACGCACAGGGGTTGAATGAAGTACAGATGTTCTGTCACCTATATTGTCCGCTTGAAATGCACAGAAAAAAATTACCATGCTCCGTGGAATGAAATTTGTCACACCAGGAGCAGACAGGAGCACGTGCGCTACAACATTTTTAGGCATATATCCCGTGGAGGGAGACAGTCATCCAGTGTTATTCTTAGTGAACACCTGGAACCCATAAGCAAAATCAGGGGACTTTTAATTTGGATATGGGACACTCGTGAGAGGAACAGTCCCTGCCCAGTGACAGAGGAAAGAGAGGCAGGCACTTGGAGCAAATAAGCCCACCTGCAGGTGTTCCTCAGGTCTGAGTACAGAGCCAGTTCTCCACAGTCATAACACACCTTTAGCTCCTGAACCGCTTCCCTAGCCACGGGGGGGCACTTTATGGGGGTTCAGGGACTGTCTCTGTCCTGCTCCCCTTACCCCTTTAGCACCAGCCCCAGGGCGGTGCGTGAGCCCCTGGTCCCACGGTGTGTGAGCAGATGCACGGCAGAGCCTCCGTCCCCGCTGCCATTGCCTGTCTGTCTGGAGCTGGTGCCAGTGGAGGAAACGAGCTGAGGATCCGGCCCGGCAGACTCAGCACACTGGAGAAGTTGTACTGGGCTGAAATCTAAACCCAGTGGATCTGTGAGGGGCTTTGTGTTTGCACTGGAGTTGGTGGCGGAGGTCTGCCTCTTGGAGATTTGTGACCACGCGGGCACCAAAGGGCAAAGCGGACATTTTTTTCAAGTGGGACGCAGGTGGCTGCTTGCAAGACCAGCACAGTTTTGTTGGGGAAGGAGTACTGAACTTAAATCTGCTCTAATGTAGCTATAGTAGCCTTGTTTCATAGCATCCTTGACTGGCTTTCTGTGACCTCTTGTTCTGTGGGTGTTTAACCGCCCCCAGCAAATCCTTCCATTAGCAGGGGGTGCAGGAATAACTTGAGAGCACGCGAAGCCCGGCGAGGGCTGGCTGTGTGGCCCTGTGTAAAACCTGTCGTGCACTCAAGAGTGTGTCTCAAGACAAACCCGTGAAATCCCCAGCACCGCCCTGGTGCAGGCGACGTTGCAGGCGGCGGCTTAGCGTCTCTCTGCCCGGTGCTGCCTTCCTCCTCGCTGCGGCTGCCATGGCTGCAGCCCAGAGCCAGGCCTCCTTCTCCGGGTGCGGGAGTTCAGAGAGCCTGGGAAAGAGGGAGGGAGCCGCAGAGCCCGCTTGGCTCTTCCCAGCTCTTCCCTCCCTCCTTCCCCTGCCCAATCTACTTTTAATGATCCAATTGCTGGTGTCCAGCAGATTAGAAGAGGGGGCTCGGGGAAGGGGAGACGGCGGTGGGGGGAGCGAGAGGAGCTGTGCACAACCCTTTTTGGCAGCAAAAGATCCTGTTTCATTCCTCCTGCGCTGGGGAGCTTGAAGGGAGCTTGTGTCGCCGGCACGCCCCCCATGCAGCCGCGCTCCCCCCGCCGCAGGCCTGGCCTGCTCCGTGCCCACATGCCAAGCCCCAGCTGCTCAGTCCTGCATGGAGAGAGTTTGTTTTCCATGAAGTTTGTTGCTGGGGGCAGGTTCCTGTTCCCTGCAGACCGCAGCTCGCCCAGCCAGCCAGCCTGCTGCAGGGAGCACGGAGCTGCTGCAAGGTAGGGCTTGGCTTTTGCTTGCAAAGGTGGGATGGGGGTGTTGAAAGGTTTTCTGCTCTTGCAGTGCATCGTCCCTCCCTCCTCCTCCCATGAGTCCTGCTTCATGGCACAGCCAGGCAGGTCTCTGGGGGCAGGCTGGGCTGTTGGCAGTGGCTGTGTTGTCTGTGAAGTTTCCTGCAAGGAGGGTTTGCAGAGGAGGGTGCCTGTGCGCCAAGGTGATGAAGTGCTGCGCGCAGAAAAACCAGGTGGGGAGAGGGCACTTGAGAGGCAGGGGACCGAGTGCTGCTTCCCCCCTGTCCCCTCCCTTTGCGCCCTGTGGCTCTTGCAGGAAGCATTTGGAGCCTTCTTGTTCCTGGAGAGAACCCACACGTTTAAAAGCCTCTGGTACAAGCTGGGGAATGCCCCGGGTTGTCTGAGGGCCTGTCAACACAGGCAAGATAGCCAGGAGTGACTGAGCGCCCTGACCGTCTCAGTGCCGTGGTGTCTGCGGGCAGCCGAAGTAACCTTCCCACCAGTGCCTTGGTCTGGGGACAGCCGGCCTGTCTGCAAAATGTCCATGGGGTAATGGAGTTAATTGTCTTGCCCGTTTAAAACAGGGCACTGCATTTCTTCAGTAATATCGAAGAAGGTATCAGACCCTGTTGCCTTTCTGAGTACCCAAAAGCATTAGAGAGTAACTGGAGGGTGGGAGGTGGGTGCTACTGGGTGTGCAACGGCAGTGGGCACCCCAACTCTGCAAAGGTTTAGGGCTGCTGGGTGCAGCCCGGAGAGCTCCTGGATGCCTGGTCCTGTGGGTTTCTGCTCTGCCCCAGCAGGAGTGACACAGAGAGCCCGGAGAGGAGGTGGTGTGGGAGAGGGAGAGGGAGAAGTGCTTGGCAAGCACAGCGGAGGAGCAAGGCGTGCCTGTGGGCATGGCCAGGGGCTGCGTGCGGGGTCACCCAGCAGAACTGCCCTTGAGCTCCTCCTCAGGCTGCGGTGGTTCTGGTTTCAACGCAGCCCTTTGAGCAGAGCACGAAGACTGGTCTCTGTGGGACAGATTTTCTAAATCGTTTGAGTGCAGTTGCTCAGCACATGTAGTCGGGGCCAGATCTTCAAAAGAGCTCAATACCCGGCGTTTAGCTTTTTGGAAAACCTGACCATTTATTCAAGCATCTAAATGGGAGCTGAGGCATTCCAGAAATCTGGTCCCTATTGTGCAGGCTGCGTTCTTGCTGAATATGTACATGTGTATGCACTCCTACGTATAAGCAGGGGACTGCTCAGTTAGCTGTTGTAGACTCTGCGCTGCCAACAGCGAAGGGCGATTTTTCAGAGAGGGGACAGCCAGGATTTTGAAGCTGGAGGATGTGAGTTTGGTGGTTGCCATCACAATGAAACTGTGGGAGGTTTTATGGTTCACTGCGGTGACAGTCAGGACATTTCTGCTTTTCCCCATGCGTGCGCATATGTGAATGTGTGTGTACGTAGGTGTGTAGGTTCATTGTCATTAGCCAAAATGGCTTGGCTCTGCCTTGGCTCATCTTGACCACGATATGTGAAATTAAATCATTACAGTGCTGGCTGGCTGGCGTTTGCAGCACTGTATTTTATTCCCTTCTCTTGCAACTTCATGACTGAAGTGCATTTGGGATTCGGGGTCTGAAAATGAGAGAATAAGCTTTGTGGTGTTCAGAAAGTTTAAGGAGCAGAGTTTGTGCAGTTATTTGGCAAAATGTATTGTAATGAGGTGTCTGGCTCCTGTTTTCCATTTCTAGTTTCCGAGAGTGGCACTGGCAACATCTGCAAGTAGGCGAGCGTGTGTCCGGGTCGGGGGGAGATCCCTGACTTTTCCTTCTGAATTTTTGGATGACTTTCTGTGAAATATCAGCAACTTCTCTCCTCCCATGTGCCCTGGTTTTCCCATTTGTAAAATGAGATGTAGATATTAAAAAACTCTCTTCAGCTTGTTGAAACTCTCTGCTGTGTGCTATTAAGGGAGTGCAAATTGTTACTACTGCTGGAATAATGAACGCTGATGTGCGCATGGTCTGCGACAAGCTGCTTAACTAACTGGGACACAGTTTCCCTGTCTTCCTGTCCTGTAAGACCCGTGAGAGTTAGACAGTGTTTATAGCATGAGAAGTCCCCAAGTATTATGAGATTTAGTAAAGATTTAATTTTAATTTGTCTTTCGGCACTTAGTCTGTAGAAATCACATTTTCAGGCTTTCCTTGTTCGCTGCCAAAGCTGGAAATGTGTATTAAAGAAAGAGGAAAAAAAGAAAACGGAGATTCTTGTAAAATACTGTAGCTCTAGGAAGAGCCGCTTTAACAGATACGCCGAACACCAGGAGTCTGGTGATAAAATGATGGATATTGGCAGCATTGGTTGTGCACTCAGCAAGTGCGGTGAAGCTCTAGACTGGGTTTGCCTCCTTTTTTCACCAGCTCATCCCAGCGAAGCTTCCGTGGCCTCATGGTGGGTTTACACTGCAGGGTCACGGGGGGGCGCAGCATGGGCCTCCTCTTCAAGTGCAATGAAAATTCAGCCAAACCCACACCGGAAGGAGCTGATTTCTGGAGCACTTTTGCTTCACCTCTGCTTCACTTCATGCCTGCCTTCTCCAGCCTTTTCCTCCTGCCTTTCCTCTCCTCCTGCCCCTTTTTTCCCCCATTTAGCATATTTAATTATTCCACTCTCTTCTCTCACCCCCCCAAAAACACACAGTGGAGCTCATGTATTTGCTGCAATTGCATCTTCCCCTGACAGCATCCCATCTTTGGCATGTGCTGGCAGCTGTAGCCTCAGGGCTTTGCCTGCCCGAGGAAGCAATCAGCATCTTTTCTGGAGAGTCAGTGAATTTCGATGTGATTGTTCTGGTCTGACCACACCTTCGCTCCAGACTGAGCACTTCAGCTTCTAGAATAAAACGCCCACGTGAGGGAGGTGTACCAGAACAGGCACCCTTTCCCACAAAAAGGTCTCGGAAACAAGAGGATGGATTTTTCTAAGCCCTGCATCTCATGCAGGTGTTTATCTGACAGCAGCTCTGTGGGTCCGCACACCAGTAACCACACCGCGAAGTCTGGAACTCAGCACAAAAGTTTCTGCAGCTTCAGTAAAGAAGGCCACATCTTTAGCTGAGGTTGGTAGCATGGCAAAGCTCCTGAAGTCAGTTGAGTGTGTTCCCATGGCAGCGTGCAGCAGAGGAAGCAGGAGTGTGTGATGGAGCATGCTCTTCTGTCCATCCATCTGTATGCCAGCTGGCCTGGGCATCCTCAGGCCCCACTGACTTGAGGTCACGCAGGCCTACGTTTTCAGTCCTTTCTCTGAAAACACCTCAGTTTTAATGTAAACATCCTGATAGCACTATATAAGAATAAACTCCTTTGTTACAGTCCATTTCTCAGGAGAATATAATAAAATCAGGGCAGGCAGGACTCAGTGTGTCTCAGGCCATGATTTTTCTTTGGTTTGCAATTTGAAGAATCCCACGTTTCTGGGGTTTTAGTGAGAGAAAAAGCAGGATGAAGAAATCAAACTAAATAGTCCGTCTCCTGTTAGCCGAGATGGACCCAGACCAGCTGTCTCTGTTGGGAGGGGAGATGTGGGGGATCTCTAGGTTAGGTTCAAGCCTAGGTTCTGAGATCTCCACTGACTGATTTCTTTACCTGTGCACATGCAACACGTGCTGAAATCAAAATTCTCCCATTGGCTGTACAGGGTAGATCTGAGAAACCCTTGAGGAAGGTAGAGTGTGAGGGGGCACAGGGTACCTTTGGGGAAATGGCAGGAGGAAGGTTCAGGTTTCTTGAAATCAGCCAGAGCTTGTTAAGTCCTTCCCTATCATCTTACCATAAACTGATTCGTGGGCTTCTGTTGATATTCTGCGCTCCAGATGTTGGCTGCAGCTGGGGTAGAGATAGTGGGACAGTCCCAGCCAGAAGCTGGGATGTGGGGGAAGGGATACTGGGCTCGTGTGGATGGGTGGAGAAGGAAAGAGGAATATGAATGTATGGTTGTAAATCCACCCCTACACACCCTCCTTTCTTTTCCCTTACAACTGCTATTCTCAGCAGAGGAAAACTTAGCCTTCCAGTACTCTCTGATTTCTTTTGCAGAGTCGGAAAGACAAGGAAAGACCTAAACAGAAGCACAAAAAACGTCCGGAGTCTCCCACCAGCCTTACCCCATCCTCGGTGCCCGTCACTGCAGAGAAGGTACCAAACCCACAGGATGTGAGCGTGTGAATGCAGGGTGGGAAGGGAGGGCAGGGGGAAACCATCAGCACTAGCTTTCGTAGCAAGTGGGGAGGAGAGTGCAGAAGAGCAGAGAAAGGGCTTTTGTCCATTTATTTTGATTCCTGATTCGTCACATTCTCGCTCTATCTGCCTGACTCCCCACCTCAACGCCCACCTTGGGAATTTAACACGGCAGCTGTCTTGATTTCTGTCAGCACTGACGACACAATCATGGAGCTAAACTCCCAAGTGATTGAGCTGTAAGTGCCAGCCTGTTTTGCAGCAGATGTTCAGATTTGAAGCTCTCGCAGAATAGATAAATATCCATGGTTTGGCCTTTTCTGCTGCCACATTGTAAACAGCTCAGGCAGGTGGATAAGCAAGGCAAGGCTTGTGGGAGGAGGTGTTATCCTTTATTAGACAAACTGATAGAAGTGAGGGGGAAAAAAACCCCAATCTTTGAAGCACATAAGATCTTCAAAGTGCATAATAGAGGTAGCTTTTCTGTGTGAAACAGCAGAAGGTTGGTTCCTATTTAGTTCCTTCATTTCAGGAAAATTCAGGCAGAGGGACACAGCATGGTGGCCTATTTTACTCCTGAGGTGTAGAGGCAGTCTGGTTCCCTGCTGGGAAGATGTCCCTTGTGTGGGTTTGTCTGCCCCGTGCCCAGGGCTAGTGGGGCACAGTCAGGATATCAGCGTATTTCTGCTATTCACTGCTGAAATCGTGCTGCTGACCCTTGCACCTGGCTGTAAATCGGGATAGCCCTGAGCTTTCTGTAATTTGTCCCAGCCCCAAACTCCAGTAATGCAGAATAGACACAGTGGAACTTGCCTTGAGCTTGCATGAGACAAGGTGAAGGCCAAGTTTGCAGTTGTTCAGGGTCAGGGAACAAGAGAGGTTACTCCAGCACCTGGACCTTTGGAGTTGTACTCTCCTCTCTGGAGTGGGAATGTAAATTAATGCAGCTCCTTAGCAGGGCTGTTATGGTGTAAGTGTGAGTAGGACTAGGGCCAAGCTCCTGCTAGAACAAATAAACAACATGTCCAAGGAATGTCCTTTTGTGCACAGAAGTGCTACTTGGAAAGGCTTGGGTGTCCTTTACGTGGCAGGACTGCCTTGTGAAAATGAAAATTCACAGGCTAACAGTGTCTGCATACGTGAGAAGCACTGCAGGGGCAGTCTGGAAGAGTGAAAGCTCCTGCCAGTCAGCACAGGGTTGCTTTGGGTTAGGACTGAAGAGGATTTTCTGTGTTCCATGTGCGGCCAAGCCTGGAAGCAGGGAGTAGATGTAGGTCAGAGCTGAAATGGCAAAGCTGGTCCCATGGTTCTGAGGCTGGGAGAAGCAGAAGGTTAGTGGGACAGAGTGGAGGAACAGCCTCTGAGCTGCAATCACTCTCGGTTTACCTATGCTCGTGTTAGGGCAGCTCTGCTCTGGCTTTTGGGAACAGCAGATTCACCCAGTTAACAGAGCTGTCAGGAACTGATGGCCTAAGAAGATTATTTTCGAGCTGAACTGAAATCCAAAACCTGACTCTTGGCCAGCTAGAGTGGTTGTTAGACAATTACCCACTGTCTCCTCCAAAGCCCTGCCAGACCTTTATAAACAAAGAGGGAAGGGTGCAATTCAGTTTTACAGGCAGCTTTCAACTCTTTGTGAGCTAAAATTCAGGAGATCCTAATTACTGGAGCTGTGCTTGAGTGACAGGGTTTTAGTGTTTCCCTAGGGAGTTATTATTAATCCTCATAACAGAGTGTATTTCCCTTGCTTTTTTTTGGTGCGTAGATCCCAAAGCATTGTTCAAACTCTCTGTTACCAAAGGTACCCACTTCAGATCAGATCTAAGAGCTGCTGCAACCTCGCACAAACCCCTCAGGGGGTGGTTGTGTGAGGCTTTCTAGGTAGTTGCATCAGTGTAACATTGCACGGGTTAGACTAATGTAAAACCTCGAGACACATTAATGTAGCATGTCCAAACAGGTTTCCTCTTCCACGCCAAAACCATCTTAGTCCTTTCTGGGTCTTAGATTAGTACAGCTCACCCCAGTAGAGTGTACTGGGGAGGGGGTAGCGTAGATGCAGCAAACCAAAAGCTGAGGTGTGACTATACAGAAAAGCATTGCTAGTTGCTGCTGTGCCATGCTTAGAGTCTGAAGAGATCTGGGGTCTGTTCCTCTCTTTACCGCTTGTGTGATCTTGGGCAAATAATTTATCGCCTCCATGGTTTTCTCCAAGTTACCCAATGAACCAGAGCATAAATTCCCCAGGTGACACAGCCCCCAGTCTTCCGTGGGGAGCAGCTGGGTGAGAGCAGATCTCAGTGACCTGCAGCAGTGAGGGCAGATGGTCATGTCCAGGTGCCTGGGAGAAGGCCACTGGCCTGGAGCAGCCATGCAGAGCTGCAGGAGGCTGGTGCAGCCCTTGATGTCTGCGCCAGACCTGTGCTGCCAGCTTGCCGTGCTGCTCGCACCGTAGCCAAAGTGGCGCCACATACAGTGAGGCCCAAGGTCCCATCCTGATGCACAGGCTGTGCTGGAGCAGGGGTTGGGCTGGGGGCACTGAGCATCACCAGTGGTTTGGAGATGGCAATGAGGAGCAGGAGCATCAGTGAGATGAATCAGCAGAAGAGCCCTGGCAGCCCTCGCTCCTTGGGTATCGGGAGTGCAGGCGGGCTGTAGCATGGCACCAGTCACCAGGCTGTGGAGAGGTGTTACCAGTACCTGAATCCACACTCCAGTCTGCTCCCAGTTTGCTTAGTCTAGAAGGAGCCTGGGGCAACAGACTTCTGAGCCCCAGAGTCTGATGTTGCTACCAAAGTCCTCTGAAACTTTCAGCAACCCTTTAATAATGGATTTTCAGAGCTATAGTCCTGTACAGTATGACTTTTCAAACTGCTTCACCAGGTTAGGCTGACAGCGGTGGAACTGTTTCGCTGCTTTGGAGGAACAGTGGTATATCCCACTTCCTTATTTCCTCCAGCATCCTGGCCTCTGGCTTCACTTTTTTCTTTAGTTTTGCAATCCAGATTTGTTTTTCAGTTGCAGTTTTCATCTAATATGTCGTCCACCCTGTGCTCCCCCCTTGAACCATTTAGTTATGAAGAAGATCCTTTGATGTGGTTTCAGTCTTCCTCTTGAAATCAATTGTGCTAGACCTCTGACTTCTGCCAGATTTTCGAACATCTCATTGAGTGCTTCCCTGTGACTTCTAGGAATATAAATACCATTAATAACTGACACTTGGACTCTACCAGGCCTCGTGTCCTGTCTGTGCAGTGCAGTGCTTGTGCAGTGAGAAGCTCTCACTGCCTCTGGGGGATAAACATACTGAAAACACACTGGTGTGGCCTCAGCTCTCATCTACACCAGAAAGTGGAACCAGGGTGTGAATTCACAGCATGCAAACGACTCTTCATAACACCTCTG
This sequence comes from Ibidorhyncha struthersii, assembly GCA_013398815.1. Classification (NCBI taxonomy): domain Eukaryota; kingdom Metazoa; phylum Chordata; class Aves; order Charadriiformes; family Charadriidae; genus Ibidorhyncha; species Ibidorhyncha struthersii. Next base: position 37,507 of record VZSZ01009291.1, on the reverse strand, counting down.
CTGAGCTCTCCTCCTCCTGCCTCTGAAAAGTGTCTTTGGGCGCTGTGATTTTCATTGCTCTCAAAGAGGGGCAGGAGGCCTTGCTCATGGGGCACAGAAGCGTCCCTTCCAGAGAACTCGCAGAGCAGCTGACCTGCTGAAAATCCCCCAGTAGTGCTCCAGGGCTAGGGCTTTTGGATGGATTTGGAGGTGGAGGGTGGATTTGTGCTGGATACAGGCTCTCATTCATTGTCATGCCGGCTACTTGGAGCTCCTACAGACTTTTTGGGGAGCGGGAAGGAGGCAGAAAACATCCCCTCTGGGTAATAGTTTCTGGCTATAATAGTTGCTGGCTATTTCATGTGGTCTATCCAAAAACTACAAAACGCTGCCAACTAGTAATGCTTTTGAACAGCCTGTTGGAAAGATGGTATTCATGGAGCGGGCCTGGGGCAGAGGAGCGTTTCTCGCCAGGGGAGGAGCAATGAGTCTCACCAGTAAGTCTTGGCAGCCGGGGCTGCTGCGGCTCTGTAGTCACACGCTGCCAGACGAATTCAGGAGGCAGTTTCTGTGCTCAGAATCTCTCGGTGCAGCTGGTGCCTGGTTCTGGCGATCAAGGTTAGCGAGCAGCCGAAGAGCGAGCAGAGCAGCGTGCCTCTCCCCTCCCCCTGCAAATGCCCCTGGGAGCCGTCCTGCCGCTCTCAGTTGCACTTGCAGTAAATCTGCAGGATTGCAAGCCACCCCAGCTGCCTTCTTCTGCCAGCTGCAGACATCATGATCACTTGTTGACACACACTCACACATGCTACGTGTTTTGGGCTGCAACATCTGGCCTGATCTGGGTTTTGTGATCTAAGCTGTGGATGCCAAGGCCTCCCAGCATCCCCCCTCTCCCGGTCAGGTGCTGGAGGGGGAGCACAGCAGGGCAAAGAGCACACGATTGCCCAGAGACTTTCCAGGTTTCCCACTGTTATTTGAGCTCTCAGCATCTACCCAGGACCAGCCTGGAGCTGACAGATCCTGGGAACCTCTGCACTGCGCCTGGCTCAGGCAAATTCACAGTCGCTGTGATGGGGTAGGGACGATTACCCCTGCATGTCTCAGCATGGATATTTGCAGTAAGAATCCCTGAGCCTTTCAGCATCCCTTGTCCTGACACGAGTGGTAATTTGCCAGTGACATCAGGGACTTAAAAATACGGTCTACAGCCCATCCGTGTTTCCTATCCCCGCCTACAAAGAACAGCAGCATGGTGGCTCAAGGCTGAGGGAAGGGACGTGGGTAAGGTTGCGAGTGGCTCAGACACAGGGATGCTGTAGCTTGTACACACGCTACAGCCCCGAGCTCCTGACGGAGACTCTAGCTAGCGGTCCAGTGTGGAAAGGCAGCTGATGCTTACAGCCTGCCTGGGTGGCTGCTTCAGCGCATCGCCCTGCGGTGCGTGGGCTGGAGGAGCTCCTGCTCTCATCGCATTGTTCCTCCTTCGTGTCCTCCCTGCTTCCCCTCACCAGTAGTTTAATCCAGGGCAAAGCCGTTCTGTGTTTCTGACGCGGCACCAGCCTCCCCCACCCCTTCTGTATTTCGTCAGTGGTTGCCTCTAGGAGCTCGTCCCGCCAATCAGGAGGCAAAGAGATGCTCTTCTGATTTCCCATAAATAAATTAATGAATGAAGAGCTTGAGTGCTGCACAGTGTCACAGAGAGGCCAGGAAGCAGGTACAGCCCCTCGGGGGACAGCGAGTGCTGGGGGGGTAGGAGGTGCGTGCATGCCTGCGCTTGGGTGCCCGCGCGACTTCGTCTTTCTTCTCCCGGCTCCAGGTTTGAGGCAGGACTTTCCCCATCAGACTGTCACCTCCAGCTGGGGCAGCAGGTTTATCCTGGTGACATTTTTCACTTGCTTGCTTTAAATAGACCTTCAAAATGTAGCGCTGCCTCATTTTGAAAGAGAGCTCTCTCACTTCCTCAGTGCTTCCCTATTTTTATTTTTTTTTCCTTTGCAGCATGCCCTCCCCCTCACACCTGTTTGCAACACACGAAACATTGGTGTTTCTGCACACACACACGGATTTCCATGCTGGAGAAAAGCCGATGATACAGAGATTGAGACCTCTGTTTACGCACAAGGCAAGCAGCCGGCATGCAGGTTTCTCCAGTCCTGCTCCCTCTAGGCAGCAGCCCTGAGCTGGAGAATTTCTTTCCTCAGGGAGGCAATGGGGCTGCAGCCCTCCTTACTGTTATTAATATTGGCATTATGGTAGCAGACCCCTCCCCTTCAGATCAAGGCTGTGTTGTGCTTGGCAGTCCACGTGTGTCTCCTGGAAGGCTCCGCTGCCACACAGAGCTTGCAGGCTCCACGGAGCAAAGTGGGAAAAAAATAGAGGCACAGAGAGGGGAAGTGATTTCGTGTGGTTTCAGTTTCTTTCTCTCTGCTCCTCAGCTGCAATCCTTGGGCCCTTGCCCCAAATTCAGGCTCTCTGGAACGGCTGCTAGAGAAGGGCCCTTTGTGGTGAGGAGGGCTTGTGGTCGTACTATACAGATCTGTCTGCCATGACCTGTTTGGCAAACAATATCTAGGCTAGCATTTGGCAGGAGGTGGGAAAATCCTGCCCCGGAATCTCTGGGAGTCTCTCAGGGAGGTCTGTGAGGTCAGGTCAGCCCTACAGGTGAGTGTCCATTCACCGCCTTCAGCTGAGCCAGCTCAGCCTCTCCCCGCTTTTTTCCCCCCCTTTAATTTTGCAATTAAGATTTATTTCCCAGCTCAGATTTCCCCCTTCCACCCTGCACTAATTCATTACTTGCCCTGCACTCCCTTCCTGACACTCTGGATTTAGAACATGTCTTCTCATGTGGTTTCCCCCTGCCCTTCTGTGGCCCCGTGCACCTCGTGCAGAGCTCCAAAGAGGTGAATTTATGGGGGAAAATTCGGGGCTTTGCATTTCTGCTGAGACGTGAGCCGTCTCATTCCTGCGACTTCATGAGCAGTCTCAGGACTTCCCATAGCCCCCAGACACTGCTCTCCTTTCCCTCCCCAGGCAGATGTGGAAAGTCGGAAAGATTTTCATGCTCCCTCTGAGCTCATAAATCAAGAAGGCTTAATCTCCTACATCCAGGAGTCTGTGATGAGAAAATACAGATTCCCCCTCCTCTCCCCCCTAATTTCCACCACTCCCTTCCTCCTGTCTTTCATATTCCCGGCACATCTGGTGTGTGTTAGGCTGCCAGCTGTTGCATTGTGCAGAGTGATTAAACCATGTGGGAGAAATGGGGAAAGATTTTTATCTGGGCATTCATGAGTCTGCATTACAAGCCCTTTTTTCTTTAGCTCTCCCCAAGAAGAGGTCATCTGGAGTCAGGGATAGTGGAATGTAAGAAAGGTATTGTGCTTCTCTGGGTCTTCCTTGTATCTGCTCAGTAAGAAATAAAAGGTGTTTGCACTAATGTACAGGTGTTATATTTTGGGCTGTAGCCATCACATTGGAACTATATCTATAATATTGATTGGTTGCAGTAATATCTTGCAAGAAATGATCTTTGAACACTGCTGGTTTGGCTTTGAAGTGACTTGAAGGTGAAGGTTTCATATCCTAGCGTGGGTGCCCCGGGGGATCTGGTTTTCGGTTCATTCCACTCTCCCCCTGCTAAACTCCCACACTTCTCTCTCTCATCCCAAGCTCCTGGATTTCCTAGCATCTGGCCAGCCTCTTCATCCCCCTTGCTTCCCTGTCTCCTGCAGGCTTAAATGGGGTTTGGATAGCATCTGTTGCTGCACGGTCAGATGCTGCTCTAACAATGTCACTGTGAAATATTTACTGCAGCAGATTTGGAAAGCCCTGGGCTGGCAGGGGAGGTGCTTCCGTGGGTGCTTTAGGGAACCCAGGGAAACTCCCATCACAGCACAAGGACGAGCAAGTTCCCCCAGGTGGAATGACCTTGCTGAGAGTAGCACACCTGAGAGATGCAGCTGAAATACATGTTTGAATCACAGCCAAATTCAGGTTTTATTTGGGTTGAATAACCCTCTGACACGTCTGATGTCTGTGCCCTGATTGTTGGTGCTCTGTTTAATTTCCTGCAGTTAGATGGGATGTGCGTAATCCCTAGGAGTATAAAGCCTGGTGCCATCAAGCAGTGATAGAGGAAAATGTTGCTTTTTCTCCCCCGAGTAACATGACCTGACCATCACTTTGTGGGCAGAGGGGGTAATTACTTCTCTTAAGGGGAAATTGGTAGAAAGAGCCCCTGCTGTGGCCAACATCTGGCCTGAGTGAGTCATCTCTGTGTTTGCTGCTGCCAGGGCTCCACCAGCCACCATGAGGGGAGCAAAGAGACCTCTGAGGTCGGCAGGTCGGAGGTGAAAGGCAAGAAATCCTCAAGCCATGGCAGCAGCCACAAGGGGAAAAAGACGGGAAGCGGGAAGAGCTCAGTTGGCTTCAGCTCAGCTTCATCCAGCGGGACCTTCCAGCCTGCAGGTAAGGGGCGAAGGAGAAGCAAGAGAGGAGGGGAGAATGGGGGTGATACTTTGCTTTGTAAAGATGCCCATTCACCAGCTAGCGCTGGGAAACTTTGCTGATGGCTATTTCTTTAACCCCTTGAAGGGGAAGGGAAAAGTCTCATTGCTACTAACTCCATGCGCAGAGGGAAGAAGTGAGTCAGATGAGTGTTACAGCTCCCCTCCTGTGCAGGCCTGCTGCACTGCAAGGGAAAACAGATCCAGATGCCTGAGTGGAGGGAGGAGGGAAGGGAAACTGTGCACAGGCAATATGGGCAGCACCTGCCCTCTCCTCCGTAGGTGGTACTGTCTGCAGCAGTGTTTTAAGGAGTACTAGTGGAGAGACTTGAGCCAAAACCTGATATCCAGGCTCCCCTGAGCTTTGAGTCAAAGCCTTGCAGGGCTCCCATCTGCTCTGACCTTGTGCAGTTCTTTTTCCAGCCGTTGTCGTAACGGCTAGCTGGTTTCATCTCCTGGGACCCTAATCAGGGCTGGAGGGACGGTGGTGATACAGGGCCTGGGGGAGCAGACACATGCACGTTTGGATGGGATGAAGCTGCTGGTACGCATCTCGCATGCTTGCTAGAGAGCATCAAAGCAGCGGTGGGGGACCAGGGCTGGGAGGTGACAAAGATGTCCTTCAGCTCAGTAACTAGCCTATGCCAGAGGACCTTGCCTTGTGACCATGGTCCTCTTGCCTTATGGCCTGAGTTACTGCCACCACGAGCCTTCCTATATCTGCTTCTCCTCTGCTTCCCCCAGGTACCTCCTGCAGCAACTTGCAGTGTTCCCAGGACTTTGTGACATTCCCCAAGCTTGAGCAGGACGACGAGAAGTACCGGAAGCCTGTCTCTTCCTCTTCTTCTTCCCACTGCTCCCCTCTGTATGAAGGCCAGAAGGGGGACATCTTTGAGCAGAAGGTGATCTTCTCTGGCTTTGGGTCCATCATGCGCTTCTCCACCTCCGCGGTGAGCCAGCAGAGAGGCCGTGATGCTTCTCCAGTGGACTATAAGGCCTCGAACCCTGTCAGCGGCCCTGCAGTGGGCACCAGTGGGACCAGTGGTAGCAGCAGCAGCCACAAGCGCATGCCATCCCTCAGCATGGAGGAGGGAGAGGTGCTGAAGGAAAAGAAGCACAAGGGTAGCAAGAAGAACAAGCATGGGCCTGGCAGGCCAAAAGGGGGCAAAAGCAAAGAGATTTTGGGTGCCCAGCTGGCTGGGTCTACATCTACTTCCTCATCACCCTTCTCGGGAGGCTCTCTTGTTAGCTCCAGCATCGGCAACTCTTCACGGTCCTTCAGCCACACAGGGAATCTGCCCAGCCTCAGCATGGAGTCCCCGCTGCTGGGTTCAGGTATGTTCCCCCTTAGGGCTCCAGGTGTGCACAGTTCTTCCCAACCATGCTGTCTTCTTCATCGCATTTGGCTGGTGTCTGGACCTGTCTGCACAGGGTCCAGTCCCTTTAATTCAGTCCCAGGAGCTGTAAAAATCCACATCTGTGTCTCCCCTTCCCATCTTGGCCTTCATCCTAGAATCTCCTCCGTGTCAGCTTCTCTGTCATTGGAGCTGGGCTGCAGATTGGAGCTGGGGGGCATTTCAAACTCTTTTTGCTCAAGTGCTGGAAAAGCTCAGCTAGCCAGAGCTTCATTTCCAGAGCAATACAGGAGAAGGGGATATTCACAGGCCAAACTGGAACAACCACCGTCTGACCCCAAATGAGGGACTCTCAGAAGTGGTTCAAGTTTAACCCCTCTTTTAAAAGCAAAACCTCTTATCCCAGTCTTACCACATCCCTGTAGGGTTGGGAGACTGGCACGCCATTAACTCTGCTGAGGGGCTTACAGCTGTTCCCAGCCCGAGTCCCCTTCCCTGGCCTGGCAGGGCTGAGGGCAGCCAGGACATGTGGCAGGAAGGGGTTAAGGCAGCAGGCAGAGGAGGGGCTTGCTGCTCAGGGTTGAGGTTTGACACTGTTCTGGCAGCAGAACTTGTCATCGGTCTATTGTGGGTTGTTTGCAGATGCTCCAATTTAGGTCAGATTGCGAAGGGGGGAGTATAATTTCGTTGTGTGCGCCTGGGAGCCCTGGCCCATTTGTCTGCACTGCCTGAGAGAGGAGCGGAGCTGCAAGAATTGATGCAACTTCCATAATCATAACCTTAGGCCAATTTTTTTTTTTTTTTGCCTCCCCCCTGGAACAACAAAAGGATGTTTCAAAGAGGAGGCGGCTGCCAGGCTCTGCTCTCCTGCCTGCTCAGTGGAGAGATGTTGCCAGGGCTCTGAGCGACCTGGTTTTGGGCATTGTCTCTGCTGCATGCCTAAGCCAAGGGGAAGTCAGACGGGTCCCCTCCCTCTGCAGCAGCTCTGTCCTCACCCTTTCTTCCTCATTTATCTGTCAGTGCCCCACCATCGTCCCTGGGCATTGTGGAGGGGAGCAGGTTAGTTCAGCAAGAGTGTGGTCTCTTGACTAGCACAGGCAGCAGTGAGTGGGACTCTCTGAGTCCACCACCCCCTTCTGCCACTGACTTGTGCCTTCGGTGAGTCACTTTATGCTGTGATTTCTCGGGGTGTGGGGAGCAAACGAGAGGGGGGCAGAGGCAAGGCTGGAAAAGTTTGTGATGCCTTTTGATAGAAGGATTGCGGATTGTGACCACTCTCACTGCGTGCCAGGCTACAAGATGCTGAAGTGCACGTTGCGCTTGGTCTTGTGCATTGGTGCCACCCTCCCCTCCTGAGATCAAGCCCTGCAGAAAACCAGCTGCTTCCAGGCCATCGGAGGGGAGCTCTGTAATACGTCTCCTCCCCTTGCAGGGATCTACACCAGTAACAAGGACCCTATTTCCCACGGGGGCGGAGTGCTCAGAGCTGTGTGCAGTACACCCCTCTCTTCCAGCCTGCTGGCACACCAGGGTACGTCGTCTCTCCCACAGCTCAACCGGTCTCCCTTTGCTAGCACCATCCCAGCTTCCTCCTCCTCGGTCTCCACCACGCAGGTAAGAACATCAGGACCAGGAGAGGGACTGTAGTTCAGGAGAGCATTTGACAGAGCGGTCACTGGCAGAGCCGGGCCAGTTTGTGGGCACAGCGGAGTTGTTTTTTTCCACTGGGGAGCAGCTATTCTTCCTGCAGTTTGGAGGGGAGCTGCCAACTGCAGCTTCTGTTAGAGTCGGTAGAAAGATGAAGGCAATTTTGCATCACAGCCGATGCAGCCTGATTTGGGGTGGAAGAAACTGCAACCTAAAAGGATGCAGTGCTTTCCATTGACTGAAAGGGGAGCACAGACAGCACTCAGGTAGCAGTGTCCTGGCTGTCAGCGTGTGCTGTATCCCGTGCTGCTAGTCCCCCGCTGCTCGGCTGCATCCTGCCACCAGTGCCAGCCCTACCTTCACTCTGCAGCACAGATAACTTGGTGGGAGGGCTCGCACGTCCCAGCTGGGTGGGCTGTGTGTGTGCCAGGAGACAGAGCCTTGTCCTTTGTTGGGAGCTCACTGTGAGAGGTGTTTTACAGGGAGGAGAGAGTTAGTTTTACAGCCTCTGTGTTAACGCGGCTCATTCAGACCTCTTGGCTCTGAGACGGGGCTGGGAAGATTTCAACTGTCTAGCAAGACTTCCAAGGAGATATTTTTAACACTCTCTCTCATGAGCAAGCTGGGTTCAAGAGTCAGGAGGAGATGGAATAATGAAGTTATTTTCCTCTTGCGTTTTTGACAAGTCATTTCTCTCTCTCTGCCTCCTTGTTTTGCCATGTAGGTGTTCTCGCTGGCAGGTTCAACATTTAGCCTCCCTTCCTCACATATTTTTGGAAGCCCCCTCGCGTCTGGGCTATCAATCAACCCACTCTTAAATCAGTCGGAAAGCAGCCGGGCAGGTACGTGAATCAGAAGGTATGTGAGTTTGGACTTCCAAAGGGGTCTCCTTGGAAGAGTCGAGTCAACTGCATCCATAGTTCTCCAGCTGCCCTCCCTGCTTGCTCCCATCCCGTGCGTGCGAGAGCCAGGGGCTAGGAGAGAGGGACAGTGGCTTTTCCCCAAGGCAGGGGGTGCTTGTGTTTGCCTTAATGAAGTGCTGGCTCGCAGTCCTGTAAAAGCACATCTGCTGGTGCATTCATTGGATAATGTGTGTCCCTGGACATGTCCTAGAAAAGTGCAAGAATGTAAGTCCTTCCCTACAGAAATTTGTTGTCTTTTTACACATGAAAGCTGTACAAACCTAGTGAAAACTACTGTGAGCTTTTGCTTGCTCAAAGTAAGTTAAAAGTTTTTCTGGAGTTTTAGTTTTTGGGGTTTGGTGGTTTTTATTTTTTAAATGAGAGATATCTCGCACTCTTAATTTTCATCTTCCATTTCTGTTTTGAGTTAGTTTCTGCCCTGCCCCTTTGGCTTTGTCATGAATGCAACAAAATCCACTGTTTTCAACTTCCAAATGTGAACGTGCCAACACTGAATTACTTAAAACTGCTCATTTTTTCCCACCAAGGCAAATTCATTTTTCTTGGAAAATTGCCTGGTTAATAAGCAGGAAACTTGACGCATTGTAAGATTTCTTTTTTTTTTCTTTTCTTTTTTTTTTTTCCCCCAAAACAGAGTGGGACTGATTTTCATTTTGCACCGGTAGTTAAACAAAAGCACCCTCCTGATTTTCAGATGTTGCAGTTAGTGGTGCAACTGTCTCATGCTCCCCTAGCCCAGAAATGGTGGCAGCTCAGCATGCTGGATGCCGAACTCCTGGGAGGTAAAGCTCTGCCCAGTGTCACACTGAGTGACAAGCGCACAGTCCTCGTTAGAGGTGGCTCCGAGTTCTCCGGATAATCTGACACCAGTGTGCCCTTATTTGCTTTAACAAGTGTGCATGCCTGCATGTAAAGCATGAATGAACACGTATGCTTACTTATGACCTTCGCAAGCCATGGAAGGTGCCTGTCTGTCTCTCTGTGTGTCACTGGCGGCATTTTGTCTGTGTGGCCCCGCCAGCAGCTCCCATCTGCGTTGAGTGCAATGGGGAGGGAACTGCGCAGCCGACCCCGGTGGGAGTCAGGGCCATCGCATGGGAGCTGTGAGTCAGGAGTGATTCAGTCACCTGGAATTAAGGAAAGAATGGGATGATTCAAAGCGTTCTTCCCTCATGGGGATCGACAAGAGAGAGGTGACCCACTGCCACTTCCCCTTTGCTGTTATTTTGGCAAGGTGCTGACAGGAGAAGGAAGCGAGTCAACTGTCAGGAATAGCCTTGTGGTTCAGGCACAACACGGAGGCTCGGCAGTCTGCCTTCTGTTCCAGCCCTGCGGCTACTAATGAATGAATCATGTAGGCAAAATCCAACATACAAAGTGCTCAAAAAAAAAAGCCTGATCCTTAGTTTCCATTTCCAGGATTGCTCTTTTTGTTTGAGTGGGATATTACAAGCTTCAGGACGTGTTTCTTCCCGTTCCAGGCAGTGTTCAGAACATCTCTTGGGTTTTGTCATGTTTAAGGTTTGTCCATCACTATCTCCTCCTGCTGGAGCTAGTGGCCCAGAGGGTGTTAAGCCAAATTCACTTTTGGTTTTGTTTTTTTTTTCCCAGAGGGATTAATTAACATTAATTAAACCTCCTGTATGGGGCAATTTTCACTTAAGTGTGGTGACTGCTTTAATCCCAAGTCATTAACAAGGTGGTTGTGAAGTTTTGAGTAATCCTGCCTTGTCTTTAATTCGGATTACCTTTCCCGAGAGTGTCTGTGTAGACGGATCCCATGGAGATGTGGCTTTCACTGCAGTAATATTTGAGCTTTTCACAATTTTAATGAGATGTAGGGAAATGGTGTTACCCTGTCTTACAGATGGGGGAACTGAGAAACTGTTATCACCGATGCAGGTTGATACCAGGGTGCCTTTGGCAGTACAAAAAGTCTGATTCTTATCTTCCTACTGCCTCAGCTACTGTCTAGTTCTTCCTCCCACGGCTTGTCCTGGATCCTGCCTCATCACGATGACAGGCCAAATATATTTATCTTCTCTAGTTGTCTTCAAGCTGCTTCTTTCATACTTGCTGCCTTGGAAAGTGCTGTCTCCGTGTGATAACTCAGTCATCTCCCCGTTTGCTAGACGGTGGTGTTGGCCAGGAGATAATTGAATAGGGAGCCTGGTACTGTTTCAGAAAACCGTGTATGTGTGTGCAAGCTCCCTGGGCTGCAAGCAAACAACGTGGCAGTAACAAGCAGGCAGTCAAAGCTTAGCTGAGTGGTTATTTGGTTGCAAGTTAAAACCGTTGTGTCAAGGCTCCACGCGGTGGGCTGTGGATATTTTCCAAAGGGTTTAGGTGGTCCTTGGATGGAAACAACACCGAGAAGCGCTGCTGGGGTCTGCCTGTTCCCAGCCTTCTGGTAGCTGATCCTGGTTGGAGAACTTAGGAAGATTTCATGCCTCGTGGTGTCCCTGAAATCAAGGCTTGTCTGCACATGGTGTCTTAACTGGGAGACTGCTGTTGACAGGCAGCTGCTGGTTACCTCCAGAAAGCAGCAGTTTCTCCCAAAAGGGTGGACCAGTTATAATTGGTGGCCAGAAAGACATTCCCCCAGGGATGAAGGAGTGACAATCCCACTCGTACCTGTCTGTAAGAGCTGCCGAACAACAGCTGCGTTTGCTTGTTCTCAGGGGTAGAAAATACTACCAGTAACTAATGCCCTGCTCAGGGCATTACACTGTAAATCACAGTGTTCCCTGCAGGAGACTTCCTGGATTCTTGCACATAAGAAATGTCTCTTATTGTGTGAAGAAGAGGAGGGGCAAGTCAGCCAGCTGGTGCAGGCTGTAGTCACAACATCTGACACGTCCCAGAGCGAGTTTACGGGCTGGCAGGCTCTGGGGATGGAAAGCAAATGGCAGATAAATATACTTCGCTTCTTGATTACTCTTTGGATGGGAGACATCCTGCATGTGTGCGCACGCACAGCGGCTCCGGCCCTGGCACTGCGGTGTCGCAGCTCCCTGGGACAGTGGGATGGCTGGGAGGGTAGTTTCTGGACACCGAAGCGCTTACTTAAGCTCTTTAGAATAGAGCCGAGCATCTGGAAACTTTGGAGAACCCCAGCTGGGTTTCGGGAAAGGATCGTGGAGGCGGAGGGCTGCAGCGGCACTCGGGAGAGCTGAGTGGGGCTTTGCACAGGATGGATTCATCCTCGCAGGCTCAGCAAAGCAGTGTCCCCCCCCCCCTCCACCATCCCCCCCCCCCCCT
>VZSZ01009289.1:19888-34240 GCA_013398815.1 Ibidorhyncha struthersii | reverse complement strand
CACAGGTAATTAATGACAGAACAAGAGGGAATGGCTTCAAGCTCCAACAGGGTAGGTTTAGACTGAACATTAGGAAAGAATTTTTCACAGAAAGGGTGGCTGGGCATTGGAATAGACTGCCCAGGGAGGTGGTTGAGTCACCATCCCTGGATGTGTTTAAGAGACGTTTAGATGTGGTGTTGGCGGATATGGTGTAGGGGAGAACTTTGTAGAGTAGGGTAGGTGGTTGGACTCGATGATCCCAAGGGTCTCTTCCAACCTAGACAATTCTATGATTCTTGTAAAGTGGTACTAGTATTTTATCATCTCTCTTGGATTTATTTCAGTTAACACATCACAGGATCACTTTCGCATTTACACAGCTGCAACATGTTGGTAGTTTTATTGCCATCCTATGAGCAAATAATTCTTCCAGATCTCCCTACCTCCCCCAAATAACAAGTCCCTAGCATGTAAGAGAAATTCTTCTCATTATTCCTTAAAAGCCTGACCTTGATGTTCGTGCTATTAAATATCATCCCGTTTCTCTTACTGCAGTCCTTGAGGTCATACATTTCATGCTTTGAGAGTTGAATCCTTTGTATTAACAGTACCTCATCACTGTTTGTTAAACCTCTTTTTATGCCTAAGTCATTTGTAAAAACATTATATGAAATGTGTTCAAAAGACTGAATTTTTTTTTCCCACCAGTGACATTCCTTCATGTCCCCTTTCTACAGAACTTATTTTCCTCTCCCTATTTGCCAGTTAGTTACTGAACAGTAAGTTTTGTGTAGTACTATGGATCAATAAAGCTTGGTATCTGCCCCCCAATTCAGTAATCTTCTCAGATGGCTGAATCATATTACATACAGTAGCCACTAGTCATTCTGACACAAAATGTCTCATTACATTTTTGTATCCAGAGCAAAGAGAAGAGTAAGGCAGCTCCACCCAGTTAACAACAGCAGCAAATACTAGTGCACCTTTCAGGTAGTTTTGCAGTTCTGTGTCACTAGAGGAACATGATCATCTAACTGAACAGCCACTTCCTTCCTGAATTGTCTTATAGCCCACTCTGGGTGGAAATGTGTTAAATCTATTAGTCAGTAACGAGACTGCTGAAAAATGAGACTCTAAAAGATACAAGATCAGATGGAGTTAATGAGACAGAAAAGGGACTGAAGGAGGAAACTGGGCAGGAGAAAAGAGTAGAGTTGCAAGAGGGAAGGGGTTGAGCAGGAAGATTATATCCTATTTTGTTAGTGTTTTTCTAGGAGAAAACTGGTGAAATCTGGTGCAGAGCGGGGCATGGAAGGTTTGGGAAGTAGGGGATTCAGCTGAGTTGGACAGGTTGAACCATTTTGTCTGTCCCGTTTTAAAATACCATCCATGGAACTCCCTTCCTGTTATTCAGATTTCTGTGATTTTTAATTAGCTCACTACTTAGCAGTTGCAATTTGTCTAGAGTTGTCATTTTTATTCTAGAAATTCTCCTATCCAACTCTTCGTGTTTCAGTGAAATGCTCTTACCTAAGCCCTAGCCAAATCTCCATGAGGAGTCTGTCTTTATCCTTGACTGTTAACCTTGAACACAGTCCTGTTACGTTGCTTTTCTGGATTCTGCATCCTGCCATTGAGGTTTGTTGTCATCCCCTATCTCTGATAATTTATCAAGTAAACAAATCCTTCGGAAAGTTTCATTATCTCCTCTGTCAAACAATAACTTTCTGGGAGATTAAGCAAAATGCAGGTGCTGTTCCACTTTTTCTCTTTTCCCTATTTAAAAAGAACAGACAACCACCCCCCGCAGCCCCCAACCTTTCAGTTATATCATCAACAAAATATTCAGCTATTTCATTGTGCTGAATATTCACAGATTTCATTTTTTATTCCTGACTGGTCTTCTTTCGTCTAAATCTAAAATCTAAGCATGGTAGTACAAAGATTCCTAGACAATGACAAATACAACATCTGAAATCCAGCTCTTGATTTTTCTCTTCTGTTCCTAAAATTGTGCCTCTTGGTGCTTTTATTTTTCTCTCCTCTCCCCCTCCATGTTTAAGTCCATGGTATTCATGCTACTCCTCCTGCCTGTCAGTCACACCAAGGACTTGTACATTGTCTTTAGCGTGTTCCTCTCCAAGTGCTGACATCCTGGCAGTCTCTTGGATACAGTACAGTCCTCTGGAATACTATTTCTAAGTCTGGACTTTCTCTCTTGTGTGGTTAAAATTACAGTCACATAGTGTCTTACGCTTTTTCTTTAGCTAACTAGCGTCAGTCCAAAATAAATACAAAAAGATGTACCAATCTAGTCTTTGAGCTGGCATCCTTCCATTAAGATACATGCAGGCTTCCTTCTTCAAGGAAGGAAGCAGTCAAACTTACATCCCTTGGGCTAGTCGGGCTTCTTCTTCATTACTGAGAGGAATGACTGACTTCTCCTTCCAAATGTCTTTGAACCGAGGTGGTTTATCCTCTTTTGCATTCCTCTGCTAGGCCTGGAAGCATAGGACCTCTAACAAGTCGGAATGATTCATTCCACAGGTTTTCACAGCCTCTTTCGATCAATGTGGTATCTGTAAATTCCGTCATGGAGACGGATGGGCAAACCCGTTCCATCCCATCATGACTGGAGTATAGCCCCGTGGCAGGAAGTTCTTAATAAATTTTGGTTTTCTTTTGGCGGAGAACGAAGGAAGTGTTTAATCTATTGCCTTGATCAAATTTTGGATTCATGAATAATGACCAGACTAATACCACATTGCTCTGAGGTCTTCTGGAGACCTGTAAGGGTTTACAGTCTAGAGCAGACTGTTTTAATTTTTTTTTTAAGCCATACAAAAAATATGTGATTTGTGTATAAAAAAATATTTGATTATTGTATTTCTAATTTTTTGTTCCATCTGAAGCAAATAAGGAGATATTTGTTTGAAAACTTTGCTTTGAAATGAAGTATTTTTCTTTTTTTTTGTGTAAGGGATTATCTTTGTAAGAAAAAACTTTCCATATTCAACATTCTGTAGTAAACCAAAAAAAGCTGCTAAAGGAGAAGTTTTATCATTTTAAATCAATAAAGGAGGAAGAAGAATGTGATGAAGATGCTGATAGTGTAGAAGGTGAAGACGCTAGCAGTGAGAGATTTCAAATGAAAGAACGCATTGCCAAGAAGTTGAAAATTGATACAAGTGAAAATGCTAAACAGCAACTTCAAGAGGAAGAAACTAAGACAGAAAAGAAAACAACTAGTCGCAGGTAAGTATTATGGGGTTTTTTGTTGTTGTTTTTCCCTTCAGCTTGTTTACAGTTTACAGTAATTCTGCTCAATTCCATTTTTGCAGTTACTACATTGGTAGGTCAGTATTACATTAAAATTACTCTCCCCTGCCCACCTCCAGTTGTGGAAGATTAAATTGCCTTTTGCTTTCTCATTTCTTGGTTTCGTTTGGCAGTTTGAACCAAACAGTTAAGTTACATTTTGTTACACTGAGCACTCAGTAATACCTTGTATGGGAGTTGTATCGTTCTCTGTGAGTTATAAATGAAAAGTATTTTTATATATTTACCATGGTTTACTTTGTCTTTCTATGCATTTGTAAGACTGAGTTTTGTAGCTTCTTAAACTGTGTTAACACGTGGTGGTCGTCTACTGCTGAGACTTACAGAAAGTAAAGGCTTCCTAGTCATCCATCAAAGTCTGGTTTAACACAGTAGTCATTCTTAACCATGTACCAGTTTTTCAACCCTGTAATTAATAAATCAGTTTTTAAATATCATCTAGGGCTGTTCTTAGAGGGTTGGAATATGTCTGTGTTTAGTAGTGTAATACTGTATTCAAATTATTAAACTAGCTCTAGACAAATTATTATGTTTCTGTAGCAGTATTCAGCTCTGTACAGGCATAAAATCGTGGGTTCCAGTCATGTAGTATAGCTGTGCCAGTCTCTATGAACATCTGTACTGATCAGCACTCGGTTTTCAGTGAGTTAATAAAAACAACTGTATCTTATTGAAGAAGGGCTGTTGGCAGTTCTGGTGGGCATTCAATCATTATCTTAATTGTAAACAAAACTAATTATTAAGAGAAAAGGTAAATCACACCCTGACGTGCAGCTTCACAGGTATCGATCTGATTATTTTTACTGAAAGAATTTGCTATGATTTTAAAAGTAAGCTTAGTAAGTTTTGAGCATTCCACATGAGGTAGTGTTTTTAACTGTGTGGCATATATGTTTAGAAGCAGGCTGTGCTTTTAGAGTGGTGGGAACACTTGCATTATTTTGGATAATCAATCTAATACTGGTATATTAAAATATACCAACTGTAATTGTTGCTGTTTGTCTGCCTTTTTTGGAGCAGTGAAAAGCCCAGTGAGAACATTGCCAAGAAATATTTTTTATTAACCACTTTAATAAGTCTGAATAGCTCCAGAAAATAAAATATTCAGGAGATTTAAGTAGGAAATTTAGTGTCCTTTTTTGCATTTTCTTCAGTGTTGATTTGAATCTGAGAAGCGCACCAGGTACGGTACAGAAACCTTTGTAATTTGAGCAAACCATAGAATAGTCTGGGTTAGAAGGGACCTTTAAAGGTCATCAAGTCCACCCCCCTGCAATGAGAAGGGACATCTTCAACTAGATCAGGTTGCTCACAGCCCTGTCCAGCCTGACGTTGAATGTTTCCAGGGATGGGGCATTTATCTACCACCTCTCTGGGCAACCTGGGCCAGTGTTNTGCTATAAGGTCTTCCCAGAGTCTTCTCTTCTCCAGGCTGAACAACCCAAACTCTCTCAGCGTGTCTTCACAAGAGAGGTGTTCCAGCCCTCTGATCATTTTTGTGGCCCTCCTCTGGACCTGCTCCAACAGGTTCATGTCTTTCCTGTGCTGAGGGCTCCAGAGTTCAATGCAGTACTGCATGTGGGGTCTCATGAGAGCGGAGCAGAGGGGCAGAATCTCCTCCCTTGACCTGCTGGCAATACTTCTTTTGACACTGCCCAGGATACGGTTGGCTCTCTGGGCTGCGAGCACACACTGCTGATTCATGTCTGGCTTTTCACCCACCAGTTCTCCTAAGTCCTTCTTGGCAGAGCTGCTCTGAATGCCTTCATCCCCCAGCCTGTATTGATACTGGGGATTGCTGTGACCCATGTGCAGGACTGTGCACTTGGCCTTGTTGAACCTCATGAGGTTCACACAGGCCCACTTCTCAAGCTTGTCTAGGTCCCTCTGGATGGTGTGCCATCCCTCATGAGCGTCAGCCGCACTGCTCAGTCTGGTGTCATCTGCAAATTTGCTGAGGGTGCACTCAATGGCACTGAGGAGGTTCCAGTCATTTGTTTTTCAAGCCTAGATGATGTTATTTCCAAAGTTCCTCATAATTCTGTGTTTGCTGAAGAGAAGACTCAATATACTTAATAGCTGGAGATAAAGAAGCAAGAGTGTTTGACATCCAAAATCCAGCATAATAGTATAAAAGGATATAGGAAACAACGTCTGTAATTTAAATGGGCATTCGTTTTTCCTGTCATATGATTTTACTATTAGTTAGAGACAAAGCAACTAACTTTCATGCTTTGGCAAGCTTTCTGTAGTCAACAAGATTAGCGTGGTCAGATCTGTAAATTGATGTTAATCCATTTCTTTTGGAACCGTACATAAATCTGATCTCTTTGTAGAACCACATCTTTAGAATAGCAAAAGGCATTGGACTCCATGTGTACTTACTACCTACCTATCTGTCCAACAACCTGTCCACCAATCTGTTTAACTGTCTGTTGGGTTTTACCGGGATGGCTGCTGGAAACAGATTTGCCTAATATATAATACCAAGCTTGTAGCATGAAGGGAACACAAAGCTAGAGCATACCCTTAGGAATGAGATACTCTGTGCCCAAGTTTGCATGAGGTTATATCACATTTTCAGAGACATTTGTGTAGGCATTCTGTAAGCTGCTGGCTCTGCATGTGGATGGACAGTGTGCTGTGTTTGTGGTTATTCCACTCTTTCAGGGCAGTAGCAGTAGTGTTACAGCCAAATGGGTTACTGTAACTCAGAAGAGGGTTTCATTGGATGCATTTTTAGCAGTTGGGAGCCATAGCCTTGGGAGATACTGCTTAGTACCACAAGTAACATCAATTTCTAGGCTTCACTGCTTTCCAAATAATTGTCTGGTATCCTCTGGCGTGAATATCAAAAGCATGGTATTGTTTGTTATAAGTAAGGTGTTACTAACTTTGGAGTCTGATGAGACAAAGTGAGATAAACATTATCAAGTTTCATTGGAATAGTGACTTTTTTGTAAATGTCCTGGAGATGATTGATAATAGTCTTACGGGACTTCACCACCAGCTGCAGCCCAAGCGTGTGTTGATTAGAGTAGACAGACATGTGGGAGGTGCAAATATCAAAAAAAATTTGCATTGTACATAGCTTGAAGGGTAATGTCTACTAACATATCAGAGGGCCAAGAAACATATGATATCTGTCAGAATTGTTCACTTCATCAGCTATTTAAATATGCTAATAGAATGATTGATCTTTCAGAGCACTATCTTTTAACATGCATGACTCTTTCTACAAATCTGTATTAATTTGTATCAGTCCTATTTCTTTTAAAACAAATAGATTTGTGAAGTCAGAAGTTTGCACATCTGTTTCAGAGAAACAATATGGCAACAACAGACACCTCAAATTCATGGTACTGAGATCCAATACCACTTCTAAATGCAGTCATAATTGGGGTGCTTAGGTGGTGACATTAATTTTAGTTGTTTCAGTGTGCATTTGAACCTTTTGTGTATGTTTTAAAAAATAATTTGAGAGACTTTCCAATTTTGTATTAGACAGAAAACCTCATGAATAAGAATTTCCTATTCATTCTGGCAAGTTGTTAGAGAAGTTTCGCAGGTCTGTTGTTTCTTATTAGAAAGCTTAAACCTAAACTTCAAAGTGTAGAACAGCTGTTTACATGAAGGAATGTATACAGATGAGAGAAGTGTTTGCCATCATTGCAATAGTAATGAAACTTATCAAGCATTACATTGGTTTTTTTTTAAAATGGCAGTGGCTTGAGATGATCATCTGCAGGCTTCAGAATAAACAGTCCTTTTCTAGTTTGGTAATTAGAAATACTGGTTTTACATTTGTTTTCATCCTGTAGGTGGAGCTCGGGTGCTACACATGTCTGAGTACCAGCTTCTTCACTGCTTCTTGTTTGCAAGACATGCAGTGTGCAAATAGAGTACAGCTGACTGTACAGTTTTTCGCTATACAGTCAACAGTTTCAGTTGTGTCCTTATAATGGATGTGCTACTAAATAGCAGTATGAAATAGGTGTTTAGAATAACTAAACTGAGGAAAAGCTGACTTACCGAGTAATTAGCATCACTTGAATTTAACTCAGTGTTTGTATTTCCTGTTGTATATTTTTTTCCTACTAATCCTATGAATTGTAGTTGAACTAAGTAATCACATTTTATTTTCTCCATTTGTTAAAAGATGAGATGAGAGAACTAATTTACTTACAGATATCTGCACTTGGTCAAATGACTTGCATCCCTACTGTCATTTTGTCATCTAGGCACAACAGTAATAAATATATTTAATAATGCTAGGCAGACATGCTCAAGGTCATGCCAAGTCCATTTCAGACCATGCAGTAAAAATTGCATATAGTTAAGACAGCATAACATTTTCCTAGCGTCTGAATAAACACTGACACACTGAGCATACAAGATTGCTTTCCTAAAGCGCTCTCATACTACTGTGGGGTAGAACAGCCAAAGGTACTTTTATGTGTGACCTCATGGCAGTCTTTTAAAAGACCTTTAAATCAAAACTTCTTTTCCTCTTTGTAAATTTGCAGCTGTTATAAATGAAGAACTGGATATTTTTGGTTCATAAATTAATAATATATAGTAGAATATTTTGTTGTAAGTGCATTTACTGTGCACTTTTGCCTTGTGCTTATAATGCGGGCATTATAATAAAAAGAAAAATAATTTTGGAGACTCACACCATTCTACAGTGGAAGAATTCTTGTCATTCTTGCAATTTTTGAAAATATATAACTTCTTTGTTATTTATAACAGTTACATTTCTGCATTCAAGTGGGCTGAGACTGGTATACAAGTCTGCTGTCTATAATCATCATTGCAAGGTGGTTGATGTCATTGCAAGGCTGCAGTCTGTAGTCTTTGAAACACTATGCAAATCCTCTGACTAGAGGATGTTGCAGATGTTGCACCCATTTTCAAAAAAGGCAATCATTGTAGGGATGATCCAGTTAGCCTCACTTTGGTCCTTGGGCAGATCATGGGGTAGGTCCTCTTGGAAGCTATTTCTGGGTATGTGAAGGATGGAAAAGATGATTGGAAATAGCATGGATTTAGCAAAGGCAAGATGAGGGGAGAACAGTGGATATCATCTGATTTGAGCGTAAGGCTAGAGTTAGATGAGTTTCTGAGGTTCCTTCTGACCTCAATGCTTCTGTGACCTGGTGGGGTTTTTTTCTTTTTTAATTATTATTTGACCCCCCCCCACACACCCCCCTCCCCCAACTCTGCTGAGGTCTGGAATAACAAGTCCAGCAGCTCTTTTTTTTTTTTCTTTCCTTAATTGTTTTTAAGTGACATGCATATGTATTCAGGTATTTTATTTATGCTTCTGCTTATTTAAACTCAACCCAGTATCTCATCTTGTGTTGAGGAAGCTACTGTTACGCTTTTTTGTGAATGCTGTTTGTTTGTAAGTAGTGGCAATGTGCTTAGAGCTACTTACTAACTTTGCAATGTGAAGCTTATCTATTTCTATATAGAACTGTGATTTCTTTTCTTCACAATAACTACTATTTCCAACTATTTTTCTAGTCGTACTAGCATTTTCTTAAACCATCTGTAACTGTTACAGCTTGTCTCCTTGCTTTTCAGTTTAGCATCAGGAAATATAAATTGTATGTTAGTAAGACTGGCTTTTAGTTCTTGAGTACAAACTCTCTTTGCAGCTGACTTTGAACTTCACTGTACCTAAAGAACTGCTGCTCTTTTCATGTAGCAAATTCAGGTATTCTGGTAATAGTGTTTTAAGCCAAAAGAGACCATTAGACAAACTGTGTATCTCATGCCATAATTTACTGTCAGTTTACCCCTGTATTGAGCTCACTGTTTCTCAACAGCTGAACACGAGAGGCATTCAAATGTAAATTGTGGATATCAAGAGTTTGTAGCTTGGTCCGTATTTAGACAGGCACTGTAATCTATTTCAGTATTTAGATACCTTACCTCTAACAGTACCTCATCCAGTTTTACATTTTAATTTGTCCAGGTTCAGCTTGTAGCCAATGAATTTCTTTGCTATGCCTTTTTCTGAAGTTCGCTGCAGTATGCTTTATTTTCGCGTTCTTCACATACTTAAATTCTAATTGAGCCCTTTCTGTCTTTTTGATAAGCTGTACCTGTTGAGTTCTTTCAGTCTTTCACAGTAAGACATTTTTTCCAGTCCTCAAATCACTTTTTTTGTTCCTTCTCCAATTTTTCAGCATTCTCTAAAGAGCTTTCATCAGTAATCTCTTATTAGCCTTACTAGTGCTGTATACAGAGAGCAACATCTTTTTTCTTACTGAGGTTGTTGCTAGGGCTTTCCAGATTATTTTCAGTCATCACTCTCTGAGAACTAGTTCCCCATTTTGTATGCTTACTCTATTTTTTACTTCCTAGATTTTGGCAATTAATTGTCTTTGGCTTTTATTTTATTTGGCAAGCCCAGTTTGCCCAGCAGTCCTGATAGAATTTGCTACTGTGACAGTATGTGTAATTCACTAGTAGTGGATTTGATACGGAGTTCCCTGGGTAAACAGATATATTTCCAGTCAGTGTTTAATATCTCACTGGCAACTATTTTAAACAATAACTTTTTAATCTAATTCTTTCTTAAAGAAGATGTTCTTTTGGCCTGTTTTGTGTTGCTGATTTTTTTTAAAGGACCTCTTACTTGAAAGTACTCAGAAGCAAGTTTTCCTGATTTCATATAAGAGGGGTTATTTGGGTTGACTCTAAAATTAGCCAAGTTAGCAACCAGTCAGGAACTCATGTTGAATTCTACTAAGAAACTCTCTGATAGGATTATGTCAGAATCAATATGCTACTTTTTTGGTTTTGACTGGTATGCTTCTTCAGTGGGCAAGTTTTATTTGTATTCTAGCTTGATTCAAGAAGTACTTCTTAGTGCATATATAATCTTTTAAAAAAGAGACATAGCCAATAAAATTGATGTAAAATTCATTTAACTGTTGAGATAAACACTTGTAAACTGGTTAGTTTTCATTTTTGGATATGTAATGAAAGTAATAGCTTCAGCTGCAGCTTATTATAATAAAGACAAACCTATTGCCTTTTTATCTTGACCTCTTAGCTTTGGATCCAGAAGTCTCGCTCAAGTCTGTAAAGTGCCAGGTTTAGAATAATGGAAAACATCTGTTAATTTTTAAAAGAATAAAAGAAAAAAACACCAAAACTGTCAAGTGGAACCAAACGGAGATTAAAATCTATCACTAAATATACTGTACTACTACAAAAGATTATTGCATGAGATTGCCTTGGCATTTGCAGTCTCTCCTGCTCTTGTATTTTTTCACATTATGGTACCTTCAGATCATTGTTACTATGCTGCCTACATTTTGAATTTAATTTTCTTAGAACTTTTGAATTCCTACATATTTATAAGTGTTAAGAGTAATGTTTGTGTTTTCATCTGACAGTGGAAGGTTAATTGTAAATATTTGTGTTTTATTCAAAATAATTCATTCCGTACTTCAAAAAAGACAGGTTCACATGTGTTTTACTCCATTCGTGTGGGTATTCTTTTAAAACTAGGAACCATTGATAGTTATAAAACAGCAAATCAGCTTATGGTGTTTCATTTTAACTTCCTTGAAGTCAGCCACTTTGTGCGTCACCCTAAAATAAGTGTCCACAGCTATTTTAAACAATCTATTAAAGATTAAATTGAGCAAAGCCGATTTTATGCAAATGTAGCTATTTCATCACATACTGAAGTAGAACAGTTACAAAGTGAGTGGTGACATGAAATTAGACTTTTCTATTTCTGCCTTGCTAGATAGAGGAGTGTATTTGAAGTACATTGTCTTGATTTGAAAACAGAGTGGGTAATGATTACAAAACACATGTAATATACTGCTATAAACCTGCAGCTGTAGAGTTACAACACTCTTTGTTTGACTTCATTGTGCTCTATGTAGCCAGTATTTCAAATAGGATGGTAACTAGAGATCTGTAATCTTTTCTTGGGCAGGGGGAGAAAGTATTTTATGACCAAAAACCCCCAACTTTCCTTCTGAATACTTCTTATTTGTTCTTCAGTGTTTCATTGTGTTAAGATGCTCTGTGCTGTGCTTTGCAAATTTACATTAAGCATAAAACTTCCACTGAGTAGTCTCCAGCATTACTCACCCTGTGCTCTGAGTTCTGATTTTTAGGTATAGTGTAATCAGCATCACATTTCAGAAATTTTGCAGGGTACTTAGGTAGAGTTTACCATCAGCATCCCCAGAGCTTCACCTGTTAGAGTACTATATGTTGTATATTAAAATATAGTCTAATACATAAAATATTTTAATATATAGTTTTAGAGTGGAAGCTGGACACTGGGAGGCCACCTGTACATTCTTGACCTTATAGCTTTTGTGGCTTGCAAGAGACTGAAAAGTGTTATGTCCTATACACTGACATTTTTGCAACGATAGGTCAAAGGAGTTATGTGTTACCTTACGTAATCTCACCTCCTTATATGCATTTTTTTCCCATAACATAATGACAGAAAGGTCTTAAGTTATTGTCTGGAAAACAGCCTATAAACTTCCCAAGGTGGTTATTTTACTCTTCAGAACTGCCCCACAGCTTTTCTCAAGTAGGATGCACCACATATTTCATAATCCATAAAATTCTAATGAGTATTTCTGGAAAAGTGCAAAAGCTTGTATAATGCTGGGTTTCAAGGGAACATGTAAGCAGCAGATCTTTCCTGCTAGTCCTGTCCCAATTCAGAGTGTCAAAATGTTTGTCTTAAATCCTAACTTTGAGTGTTTTTTATTATGATAAACATACTTCGGACTATTCTAAGTATTCTACTGGTTGTTCTTCAGTAGTTAATAGATTTGAAAAGCTCTTTGGAGAAGCAGTACCTCTCTGATGAAAAATACTAGGCATATGAAATACGCTGATATACGTACAGAGCAGTATGGCAGTATTTCAGTCTTCCTGTTTTTTTGTATCTTGATCAACCTGTGTCGAAGCAGAATTTCATTAGGTGAGTGATTTGCCTTAAATACAGTACATCATGTACACTAGCTACATTAGACAATTTTGCTTGTTCATCATAGGGATTCTTGAGAAGATATTAATTCAAGCATGTGAACTTGGTTGCGAAGACCAAGGACACAGGAGATGTAATTTCTATATTATGCCAATAGTACCTACGTAAATATTTTCAGTATACATGAAGACAACAAGAAGACAAGACAGCCTGAATAAACAGGTAAAGAGTTTGGAGTATTAGCTGTGCGGCAGGGATTAAGTTATTCCAATGAATGTGAATTGACTTTACAGCATAAGAATACAGAAAGCTGCTGCCACGTGTCAAGGTCAACACATTTTCCTGGTTTTACTCTGTAAGTGTAGGTATACGGTCCTTGCCCTACATATGCCATGTTCAGCTCACATATTCCTCAACACATCACTCAGTTGTGACATGCTTTAAGTGGGCACAACCTTTGAAGAATTTAGCAATTATTTTGGAAATTAAGTAGACAAAATAATGATCTGTGAAATAGTATTATACACCATAATACCTAGTTGACACTGAAAGTGCATTGTATTGTTCTGATTTACGCATGCCTCCTGTGGTTTGCAGGTGGAACTCTTTTGAATCCTAAATACTTTTAAGTCTGTCTTACCTCCAAGAACGTGACTGTTGTGCTTTATTACCACAGCTGTGGTAAGCAGATGTGTATGAGCTACAACTACCTGATAAAAAAGGGAGAACTACCTTCCCCCCCCATGTTGTGTTGAGAAAAAGCACAGACATAAATTGGTGGGAGTTCACTGTCTAGGTATCAAAAAACAGTGGGGAATGGTGTTGGTATAAGCTAAGTCAATGTGACTTTCATGAAGAAATCTGAAATAGGAACTTATTTTGATGTATTCTTTTAAATTAGTGCTTAAAAGAATTCTTTTAAATTCCACTTCGGTTGAGTGTGTGTCTGATTAACATAGTAGCTGTTTTAAGGTTCTGCCTTTTAAAAAGTATAAGTATATAAATCACAGAGTCATAGAATCATAGAAACATCGAGGTTGGAAGGGACCTGTAAGATTGAGTCCAACCATCACCCTAACCCTGCCAAACCCACCACTAGACCATGTCCCTAAGCATCTACCTGTCTTTTAAATACCTCCAGGGATGGTGATTCAATCACTTCCCTGGGCAGCCTGTTCCACTGTTTGATAACCCTTTTGGTGAAGAAATCTTTCCTGCTATAGATCCTAAATCTCCCCTGGTGCAACCTGAGGCCATTTCCTCTGTTTTATCACTTATTACTTGGGAGAAGAAACCGACCCCCACCTCACTACAACCTCCTTTCAGGTAGTTGTAGCGAGTGATAAGGTCTCCCCTCAGCCTCCTTTTCTCCAGGCTAAACAATGCCAGTTGCCTTAGGCGCTGTGCAAAATGGTGTCAGAGGTTTTACTAAAGTCCAGGTAAACAACATCCACAGCCTTTCCCTCATCCACTAAGCAGGTCACCTTGTCACAGAAGGAGATAAGTTTAGTCAAGCAGGACCTGCCTTTCNGGTCAGACAAACAGGGCTGTAGTTCCCCAGATCCTCCTTCCAGCCTGTCTTGTGGATGGGCATCACATTTGCTAACCTCCAGTCAACTGGGACCTCCCTGGTTAGCTAGGACTGCTGATAAATGATGGAAAGTGGCGTTGGTGAGCACATCTGCCAGCTCCCTCAGTACCCTTGGGTGGATTCCCTCCGGCCCCATAGACTTATGTGTGTCTAAGTAGTGTAGGAGGTCACTCACCATTTCCCCTGGGATTATGGGGGCTTCCTTCTGCTCACTGTCATCCATCTCAGGGACTGGGTACTTGGGGAACAACTGGTCCTACTCCTAAAGACTGAGGCAAAGAAGGCATTAAGTATGTCATTCTTTTCCACATGCTTTGTAACTATGTGTTGTCACGCCCCCCCCAGCCCTGTCTACTAAAGGGTGGAGATTCTCCTTAGTCTTCCTTTTATTGCTAATGTATTTATAGAAACATTTTTTATTGTCCTTAACAGCAGAAGCCAGATTAAGTTC
>VZSZ01009289.1:5252-19525 GCA_013398815.1 Ibidorhyncha struthersii | reverse complement strand
TTGCTTCTCCAAAAATCGAGAACTCTTACCATTTCATGATCTCTATGCCTAAGACCATCCAACTGTCACATCCCCCACAAGTCCTTTTCTGTTCACAAACAACAGGTCCAGCAGGGCACCTTCCCTAGTTGACTTACCAGCTGTCTCAGGAAGTATTTCCACTGAACTTCCACATCTTTGTAATTAATGGTGAACTTTTTTGTTTGTGTTTATTGTTTGCATCTGTTTGTGAAGGTGCCTTTATAAATTAGATCCCCAAGAAATCTTTATGGTGCCTTGCTTGGTTTTGACTATGTCTGATTTTAAACTGGAAAATGACACACACAAAAATTCACTTTAGACATAAGAGGAAAAAAAAAAGAAAGATAGTTATTCCTAAATGTTTCAAGAGTGTCTGAAAGAAGGGAAATGCTTTCTGAATCTTTTGGTTTGGTATTGATATGCTAATTTCATAATGATACCATACACAGACTCACCCACAGGCCATATAATGTCTTAGTCATACCTACCTACGTGTCAGATGTTTGTTTTGATAGGCTTCCATTTTAATTTATGTGTGTCTTGTACGCTTTGAGTGACTTAAAATGGCATGTAAATTCAATATGGATTTGAAACCAAAGTGCTAATTTATGGATTGCTATTTATCCACAGTCTGATGGAAATTACTCACTTCTGCAAATGTTCACATGACTCAATGATTTCAGTGAAACTATTAATGTAAGTAAAAGTTCATAGAAAAAAGCCTGTGAATCACTGAAATTCCTTTGGACTGGAATTTGACAATCATTGTGTTGTACAGAGGACAAAGAAGAGAAAGGAATATTTTGGCTAAAATGACAGAACTAAGTCCTTACCCTTAGGACTGAGTAACCTTTTTTTTTTTTAATAAGGCTGTCTCAAGATATTATTGCCTTCCTTTCCTGTCCCTGTGACCAATTTTCTTGCCTTTTTTTCCTCAATTAGAGTGTTACAGTAGCTTATGGAGTTCCTTGTAAAACAGATCCCTATACAATCCCAGTAAATCAAATTTTAAAAAGTCAGCTTCAAAGCCAGGGGCAGAAGTAAGCTGTCAAAGACAAGAGACTGTAAGCAAATTTAAGTGCTTCAGAAAGTGTGCGTGACCTTCAGCCCACAGCACACTGCATAAAAGATACAGACATCGATCTTAGAGAGAAATGGGAAAGGCATCTTGCTGCAACTAGAACCTTGAATGATACTCACTTTTGTTTTAATCCTTATATGGTTTATCAAGTCATTTGGTTATTAGGATTTTTCTTGTCTTTTCGAGTAATATTATAGTACTAATGCTTTTAAAGTACACTTGATTGATATTTCGTTTTGCTTTACATACTACTTTTCCTCAATGCATGGGAGATCACTCACCTCCGTTGGACTAATTTTCTTTAAGGAAAGCAATAGTATTTGATTTAGTTAGGTGTAATGTTTCAAATTTTATCCATTCTTCTTTAAAACTTGATCACTTTTTGACTGATGAGATTCTCTTCTTAGTTATCTGAGAAAATGAAAAGAATGTTCTTCTTTTCCTTTGGTAAAAATGAATTCCTAAGTTATCTGTAAGTTTAAGAAGCTAGTGTGTTCCTTTCCATTTGCATTTTTATATTTTGTTCAAGAGATTCAGTATTTCAGACGTGTAACTGACACACAGGAAAGAAAGGTTACTTCAGAATTTGTTTTAGAAATACTTTATTATTCTGAATAATACCATTTACTTAGTGCTAAGGATTGCATGATTAATTTATTCTTTTCAAAATAATGTAGAATTTTCTGTATTCTTTACCTTAATAACATTCATTGTAAAGAAAAAGTAAACCCAGACATACTCTTTGCAGAATTAATGATTGGCAGTAACTTGAAAGCAGACTATACTGTATTAAACACAAACCCAGATTGTTTGGGCACAAAACCCAGAATCCCAGCACTGAGATTTTTCTTGGCTAAGCATCAAAGTGTGTTAATAGGTATAGTGTTAGCCTGGGACAAAGACGGGATTGTTACTGTGGTATATTTCATCCTGCTGCTACTTGGCAAGAGTCAGTATATTTTTGGGTGAAGTTTGTGTGTGCATTTGTCTGGTCACCTGGAAAAAAGGATGCGTAGATGACCCGTGAAAATGCAGTTAGTATGATGGAAGGTGAGAATGTGTAATCCTTATTATACAGTAAATTGTTAGTACTATATTGTGGGTAAGATATCATTTCAAAGGGCTGGAGCATTCTCAGTTGTTTAGCTGCACATGTGATTTTTTTTTCTTTTTTTTTTCTTGGTAACATAACGACGGATTTAACAGTGGTATAGCCATGTACTTTTTAATTGCTAAATGTTCATGCTCCATTTCCTTTCTTTGTTTCAACAGAGCTGAGTAGCATGGGAAGAGACATTTCAAGGGTTTTGTTTCTATTATAGAATACATTTTTTGTAAATATGAGCAATACTTTTTTAGAATACATTTTTTGCAAATACAAGGAATACTTTTTAAAGTGGTACTGCAGTGATGAATCACTACAATATGTTCAAACATTTTCTTTATTCATCACGTGCTGTTTATCTCAACAGTCAGTTCATGGTATAATTCAATATTTTTATTGTTTTACATGCCTTATAGGTATGCCAAATAGGTAATAGGTATTTTTAGTATAGTGTAGAACAAGTCATGTTGGTTATCAGATTCTGTTTATTGAATCTTTGTAACTAATAATCTTTTGTGAATAAAAAGAAGTTAAATTCAATTCTTGCCTAAAAAGTTGTTAAGTTTTTGATAGTTGTTAGTAGTAGTAGTTGGTAGTTTGGTAATAACAAAACGAAATAAATTACAAACTTTGTGAGCTGAGCAGATTTGATTTGGAAATCTTTCAGGTGGTAAAGATAACCGCTACTAAATTGATGATAACCTTAAAGATTGTAGCTGCTACGCTGTTATAGGTAAAAAGCCATATTTCATATTATTCTCCATCCTGTTTTATAACACTTAACACACTGGTAGTTTTTTGAGTACTGGTCCTCACTGAGTTGTCTGTAAGTCCACCTGTCATCTTTGCTGTCAAGTGGGATAATAGATTTTCGGTCATATTTTGGGGGGAAGAATCTTAACAAATTGTTGCCTTTCTAAGCCCTTTTTCTCTTAAGCATGAAATATCCAATTTCTAATCAGGGCATCATCAGCATTACAGTGTTATCTTAGTGATAAGCTTGATGTAAATTCCTACATAAATTAACAGTGGTATTCAAGGTTTCTTTTTTCTTCCACTTTGATCAACAGGTGAGCTCAGCTCTCTTTCTCTGAGAGCTGTGCAGTGTATGGTAACTAACTTTTTCTTTTTTGTCCTTTATCTTTGTTGTTTTGGGGCTGTGTTTTTTGCTGAAAGCATTCTTCCCCTTTCCCGTGTTCTTCTTCCACAGGTATATAATCAGCCTTTCCAAAGCAAGCTTTGGACCTTTACCAGGAGGGTGTTTCCTTTACTGCTGTATATGTACAGTAATATCATTTTCTGATTCCTTGCCAATAGCTGAATTTCAATCAACCAAATTTTTAGTCCTTTCCCTACTGTTGTTAGGCTTCTACTCTGTTTTCATTTCACTGTCACTTTGCTTTAACAGTTGGGCCTATTGAAGATCACTTACATTCCCATTTCTTTTGTAAATTTTTCATTTTCAGTTTGCTAGCTATTCTTCACAGCAGTTTACATTTTTTGGGGGGAAAGGTTTTTCATGGATGCATACATATTAATTATAGATTTTTAGCTGCAATGCCACCTGCATACTTCTGGTGGATATTGTATGAATCTTACACATGTGATTCCAGGAATTCTATTTCAGGTTAAACGGTTCTTCGTAAACCTTTCTTCAGTGTTTCTAGCAGTCAAATTCAGAATTTCATTGAAGGCATTTATTCTTCCAGTTTAACAGACAACTTGATGTCTATATTTGAAAGCAAAAAAATAGTGGTTATTTTCTAGAACTGAAGACCAGAATATACTACATTCACCCTTGCTTTTCTGAGCAGATGCTTTGTAAAAGATACATTTTTTGACTCTTAGAAACCTATCCTCTATGGTTAATATTTCTGGGGGAAAAAAAGAAAGGAACAAACCAAACCCTGAGCATTGCACTGTTCATTTGGTCTTAATCTTCAACACTGTCAAGTATTCCTGAATGGATTGTTGTGGACTATATTTATAGGTTAGCATGCCTGGACTAAGTTCCCAGTAAACTTTACAAATCCAGTCTTGCAAAATGCTTTCAGTTGTTCTTTCTCATTTCTTGCATGGTAATAGTACTGTTTCCTCACAGTGTTTCCTTCACTCCAAGAATGAGAAGGCTATGGTTGTGTTTTAAGTTGAAATTATACAGCAGATTCTATGGTAGATAGAGCATGTGTGCATTCTGTTTCTCCTATAAATGGTCTAATTTTTGTTGTAAATGCTAGTAGTTGCAACTTCAGGCTGTGTTTTGTTGCTATTTTGTTACTGGTTGATGGATTTTCGCAAACATACTGTTAAACATTTATGTGCTGCTTCAGCAAAATCTCTTATAAAGAAATTCAAGTTACTCAATTTTAGTTTTGTTTGGGGTTGTTTTTTTTTGTGTTGGTTTTTTTTGTAAAGGGTGAATGTGATTGTATGACATGGTGTTTTGCTTTCCATATGAACAATTAAAACCTGTACATAGGTAGCTAAGCAATAGTAATACTACTAATACTATCCTGCAGATTCAATCATTTTCCCATTATTTGTTAAACTTCACAGTTTCAAATTTATCTTGGATATAAATGACAACTCTCTGGTTGCATAATGTTCCAGTTAAGATTACATATACTTAATCATAACTGTCCCAGTTAAGATTACACACACTTCACTTAAGCAGTGAATTATTTTACTTGCAAAGCACGTGTAACTTTTTTTTTTTAATTAGTTGTTCAACTGTGGGTTTAATATAGACATGCAGCCAGTGATGGTATGTATTGGTTTCTGCCTCTTTGTGTCTCTTGAATTTTATACTGAATGACACTAGTGTAAATAGTATTAGATCTCAACATATGGCTCTGTACATGGAGCTTATGGTCATAAAGACAATAAAAATTATTACCTCCATTTGAAAACATGCCTGTATTGTACTGAAAGGCAGCCTTATTGAGAGTGTTGGTAGGATGGTAAGTATGACTAATAGTCTTGTAAAGAATTCTTGTAAAGCCTTGTAAAGTGGTATTTTTACATTTATGAATTGCGTGCTCATAAACACACTTCAGTGCCCTGTGTGCTTTTGAGTATAATCTGCATTAGTCATAGAAAATTATGCAAAATATTTTCATCATTATCAACAATTTAAAGATTTTTATGTGTATATGAATGTATCTTTACTGCTACATTTTAGTATGGAATTTGGAATGTTTTCATTTCCCCTTCATTTTCTTTCTGTGAGATTACTGGCTTGAAATGAGTGGTACTTTGGATAATTTATTGTAGCTCAAATTTTTGTCTCTTTGACGACACAGGAGTTTCTTTGAAAACAAGGGAGTAAAACATGGCATTTAGAAGCTAGATCCTCCAACCTTTTGCTGCAAGTGTCATGATTTCTGTAATTAATAGTTTTACTAGTTCACTAAGTCTGAATTCAGTAAAACTGACTAAACATGGTAATAAGTATTACAAGAAATTTTAGGAATTATGTTTTGAGGAACAAACTTTTGGGGTCATTGCTGGGCAGACTTTTCATTGGTCCAGAGTCAAGAATATGTACAGACTGAAATACTCCCTTTTTGATCAGAATCCTTTGCACATAATTAAGGCAAAGCTATGTAAATAAATGAATTGGTTTTGGGAAAAAACACTGTGTTGTTTTATTCCGCAACTGTAACTTTAATGTATTTCAGTGCATATGTTCCATAAAAAGTGTTTACAAACTGATTTCTGTTTCTTAGGATCACTTGACTTTAAAGTAAGCTTAAGCATGGAGAACATAGTAGAATTTCCTAGTACTGATAAGCATGAAAAAATATTTTAGATGTTTTATTGTAAATGTGTTTCATGAAAATTATCATCACAAGCACTTGCACTGATTATTTCTGCAAAAAGATCTAAGATGTATTAATCAAGATTCTGAATAGAATTTGTGTCAGCAGGAATAAAGAAAACCCAGCTTGAGTCCTTATAAGGGTATATCTGCTTCTAATGAGAAGAAGCTGTTTATCTAATGAAAATGGAAAACTTCCATAAAGCCTGGACTTTGAGAGGATAAGGCAGAAAAGAATTCTATGATCATTTAATCCAGTGTTTTACCTAGTAGGGCACACAAGACTCTCTTAAATTCTTTTATCTCACTCTTGTCTTTTGGTGGAAAAAAAATCCCATTTTAATGTAGAGATTTATGCTGAAAGATACCCCACTAAAATTTTCATTGGTAAGTGCCTTTCTTGTTAAGTAAAAAAAAAATGCAGCTTCTTTTCGGTCTGCCTTTTGGCTCGTCTTAAAGGCATTAGACCCTTTTTCACTCTCTGCTAGCCTTCTGTTAGCACATTCGTCTTCACTTACAAATTGTGACCAAATCACCATTGAACTTCAATAAATTAAGTAAATTGAGCATTAACCTTCCTTTTGTCACATTTTGCTGTTTCCTCGGTCTTTGTTGTGTGTAAACTTGGTCAGAAATTACGGTATGTTTTCTTCTTTTGCATAAGGTAGTTTGACAGTCTCTCTTTTCTTTATGTCTGCAAGTGGTAGAAGTAAAGTAATTTTTTCATGGTTCTAAGATAATAGTTCTTTTATTTTTGCTCGGGTACCGTTTATCAGGCTTATAATGACCTGAGTTACATTTTCTCTTATAAAGATTGATGTAACATTGTGGTTTTCCCCCTTCTTTCTCCTTCTACTTCTAGAATTTTCCTCCTGTGTTATTCACAACCAGTGTTCCCCATGGATGAGAAATCTCTTTAAGTGTCTTTTAAAAAACTCTGTGTGCAGATTGCATGGCCCTGTTGCTTTTTTGGTACTGCTTAATTTTCAGTAGCTGTTCCTTCTATTTTGAGGTAACTCAAGAAGACAGAAAATATCATCTTCAGGTGTCATATTGGGCTTTCTCAGAGAACAGAAAGAGCTATTGAATCCTTCTTTTGTTCTACATTGCTAGTGCTTTTCCATTTTGGGGGCTTTAATCTCTAACATAAAAAGAAAATTCAGAAATGTATTTTTTTCTATATGTGCTCAAAGATGCATGTCTGTATAACTTTAGCTGTGTCGTCATAAATAAATGGACAATGGTTATTTAATGGTCACTTTTCTATTTGAACATATTTTTACTTTGTTAAAATACCATCTGAAAGCAAATTAAGAGAAATAAAAATTTCCTGTTTGGTACCATCTTTTATTCAGGCATTTGGCAGCAAAGTACAAATAACCAGCTTCACCCTTTTCTTTGTACAGCTGCTTATTCTTTGTATTTCCCTGGACCTTGAATATAAAATTAAAGATGCTGGTAAAATCCAGTTGTCAAGGCCAAATATCATATGTTTAGGGCATCTTTTTAAATAAAATTGTTACTAGAAAGTAATGTTTCTTTTGTACCGTAATACGTTAAAAGCTGAAAATAGGTCTCTCTACGAATGAACATCTGACAGAAAACTGATTTGATGAATTCATGTAGTCCCAAGCTACCTTTACTAATAACTAGACCAGGTATTTCCATCTTCTGTAGAGGATGGCATTTTGTAGACACTTGACTTTATTACCAAGAAGGTGTTAAAGGGCTAGAGTAATGCTACAGGATGGCTATCCAGTCAGCTTGTTACTCTCAGGGATATTAGGATATTAGAGCATCTCATGTGAGGGAAGAATTCTGGTAAAACAGATAGTAGTATTAATTGCAGATGAGAACAGTGGTACAAATACACCATTTCACAGAGCTGTCTCTAGCCTGTGAGTTTTCATTTGTCTCTTACCATTAGGTTCTTTCCCTATGGTATGTTTTCTAGTTCTCTTGGGTCCCAGAGCTCAGACAATTAGTGGCACTGCCACTTCACTTTCCGGTGAACTAGGGGAATTGACCTTATCACTCTCTACAAGTACCTGAAAGGAGGTTGTAGAGAGATGGGGACTGACCTCTTCTCCCTAGTGACAAGTGATAGGACGAGAGGAAACGGGTTCAAGTTAAGCCAGGCGAGGTTTAGGTTGGAAAAAATTTTTCACTGAAAGGGTTATCCAGCATTGGAATAGGCTGCCCAGGGAGGTGGTGGATTCGCCATCCCTGGAGGTGTTTAAAAAAAGGGTAGACGTGGTACTTGAGGATATGGTTTAGAAGTGTTTTTTGTCAGGTTAGGTTAATGGTTGGACTCGATGATCTTAAAGGTCCCCTTCCAACCTTAACGATTCTATGATTCTATGATTCTAATTGCTTGGAGGCATCAGAAATATAGCGATCATAAAAGTGGGCAGAAGAGAATAATGTAGCATGTTGCCATTTTTCTTATATGCCCATTTCTAACTAATGGACTTTACAGAAGAAAGAAGTATTGCTTTAAGAGCAGATGAGAATGTAATCTGAGTTTTAGTGGATTTTATACAGTGCTACAGAAACATGGAACTGTCTGCAAAGAGAACTCCATTTTAAAAGTTGCATAAACCATGTTACTGCAATGTGGAATCAAATTTAGTAAGTCCTACCCAGCCTATCAGGTAACATGTGGAGAGAGCTTGTGTATTCTTGCACGCATTCTTAGAGCAATGGAGTTGACCATTTTGGACCCTATGGTGGTGTGGGGGGTCAGCATGGCTTATTGAGTCTGTTTCTACAACATCTAGGCTGCACCCAACCCAACTTCTAGAAAATTACTGGTTATTTCTGCATAGTGCTCATAACCGTCCAAAATGTGGAGGCTTTATTGGAACGTACTGAGCCAAAGTGGGATTTATGTAATTACCTGGAAAAAAAAACCCAAAACCAAAAACCATGAGAAGCCCTCCCAGAATACTGGGGAATATAATACCAAGGTATGCAAGTGTCTCGTTGGGAGCCATCCTTGGTCCAATATATCTGATGCTGACTTGGACTGGTAGGTCATGTTTGACTTAGGAAAACCATAAAGTTAGCTGTTTTTGCACCAAGTTTGTGTGCTTGAAACACAAGGGAGGGATTACAGACCTGTCCTGGAAAAGAAGCAGTTATTGTTAGAGATTGTGTCTGGTTTTACGTCTCATTAAAGCAATCTTTCCCCTTTTCAGACTTCGTCTGTCTCTGGAGATGATTATTACAGGTGAGGCTGGTCAGCCTGCTGTCATCACACATGTATGTCTGGCTAGATGCTTTGTGATCTGCTGCTGAACTCATACGTTTCTTCAGGTCAACAGTGGCTGATGCTGGGTTGGACCAGTAGGTCACGCCATGCCCCCAACTCACTGAGGGCTGAGTATCTATATGGTCTTCTGTTGCATGTGTGGTACATAGGGGTGGATTTTGTGGCATTTCTCTTCCTAAGCCTGGACACTGCTACTGTGACTTTGAGGGATATCCCAAAACACCATCCATCCGTCTTTACTGAACTGATTGTACCACTCAGCATTATAACTGAGTTGTTCCAAGTTGTCATCCATTGACTGCTATGAGGTCTTGTTGTTACAAGTAGTTTATGGAACTACATACCCACATATGTACATACGTATATTCTGTTAGGTGTGTGATGATGATGTATTTGTAGTCTACAGTTAACCTGAGGGATTGTTTATGGTCCAAAAAAATCTGGTAACTGCTACCTAGGCTTTTTATATGGTAACTGCTACCTAGGCTTTTTATATGGTAACTGCTACCTAGGCTTTTTATATGGCAGTATTCTTTTTGATGGAAAATACTAGATAAATAAAATAAGTATCAATCTCAAAGAGGTTACAGTTTAATATATACTCATCCATTAAAAAGACGTAAGAGGTTAAAACGTGAAGCAGTAATGATCTGGGCGGTCCAATTTGATAGTAGAATACATCCTGAGTAAGCAGACTTTAATGCTTTCCTATGTCAAATTGTAACAGAAAAGACAAATTCAGGAAAGTCTTAATCTTTAAAGATTATATGGTAACTAACATTAGGAAAGGACTATTGATAGGATTATAGATTGATACAGTTTTGAACTATTTCTAAAAATGTTTTGGACCATCATGAAGAACTGAAGTTGAGCAAACACTATATCCCAAATTGTGATATCAAAATATTTTGTTCATACTCATTGCTTGGCTATATTGCAACTACTTGGTTTCTTGTATCCTTTTTTGAGAGATTTAAACTGACACACAATTCTTACCACCGTTTTCATTAGTTTTCATTTTGACTCATTGTGTACTTGAAAATTTGTGATCCCCTCAGTAAAAGGGTTAATGCACATTGTTTGACAACTTCCCAAGTTGGAGAACAGCAAAGCATACCATAGTCACAGTTGGATAATTTCACAGCAAAATCACTTTTAATGAGAAGTATATCAGCCGTGCAGAGCTTTTGAAGTTGTTCTTAAGTTTGGCTGATAAGCAGCCATACTGAGCTCATTGATGGGAAAGCATCATTTGCTGAACAAACCTCATGGTTAATACTGGAAGTTGCAGTTACGTCATTGCTTGGTTAATTGGCTGCACCTGTCACTTGTTAACAGCTCTAATCCAGTAGTCTCTGAACCACGTGTTGAAAGGTCAGCAGGGGCAGGAAAGAGCCTGGTGCACTGGCAAACATTGTTAGACGTAATCTTAGTTTGGCAACCTGTTGTGCTTGTTAAATTCAAATTGTCACATTTCAGCTCATGACATGAGCTTCTCAGAATGAGAATGTTGCAGATAACTTGAAAGTAAAATATATGATTGTTTTCCTTCAAGGCAATGCTTAATTAACTTAAGAACACAATTATTTTTTTTTTACAGAATGCATTCATTTGTGGGGTTTTTCTTTTGTAAAGAAAAATTCTTTACAAATTTGTTTTTCTTGAAGTCAGAGTGTAATTAAAAAATATGACTATGAAATTCATAGTATCCAGGGAAAATATATTTAGATATCTACATATACAGACATGTGTACATATGTGTGTCCTAGTATTTAGATGTCCCTTCCATGTCACAGAGTTTGAGTCTTCAGCTGTCTCAGGTGCTTGCCATTGTGCTGCCTTTTATCACATAATCCTATCTGGGGCATTGAATTTTTTGTATAGTTATTGTATATCAGTAATTATGTTAGTGTTTCCTGCTATTTGTATACGTAAACTATCTTTTAATTCTAGTGTCGTTTTCAGCTAGTTAAATAGTTTGAGTTCTTCATTACATCCTGAAAATACTTGCTTTCTGCATATATTCATATTGTATATGAATTTTTGAAAGTACAGCTGTCTTGGGGACTAGAACTTGAGATAACTCATGTTTTGCAATTTTTGTACATTCTGTAATGAGCAACTTGCTAAACCTGTATAGACAATTTAACTAAGCTAATTAACTAATTCTGCACATAAGTGCAGAATACTAGTACATTATCATCCTATGCTTCAGAGGAGCAATTCTCATACCATTAAATGGAACTTAAAAACTTAGAAATGTTCTAAGTTTAGAATTTCGTAACATTTTGTGTTGTAAGTATTTTGCTATTTATTCTGTTGTAAATTTAAGACTATAAGTGCACAGAAGACGTAGTAAAACAGGATTTTGGTATTGATGGTTGTTGCTAAGAAATTAAACAAGTTTAACAAGTGGTATTTTGCATTACTTGACTGATTCTCTTATAACATTCTTTATCAAATAGGAATGTTGTGCTAAAAATTGTTATATCATAGAACGGGTTGGGTTGTAAGGGACCTTTAAAGGTCGTCTAGTCCAGCCCCCTGCAGTGAGAAGGGACGTCTTCAATTAGATTAGGTTGCTTAGGGACCTGTCCAACCTGACCTTGAATGTTTCCAGGGATGGGGTATCTACCAGGTGTTTGGGCAACCTGTTCCTATGTCTCACCACCTTAATCGTAAAACATTTCTTCCTTATATCTAGTCTGGATCTACCTTCCTTTAATTTAAAACCATTAGCCCTTCTCTTGTCAAACAGGCCCTACTAAAAAATCTGTCCCCATCTTTCTTATAAGCCCCCTTTAAGTACTGAAAGTCTGCATATTGGTTACTAGGGAAGACAAAGGCTGTACTTCTGAACTTCCCCCCCCCCCGCCTTTCTTCTTCTTCCCTCAGCTTTATATACTGAGCATGACATCATATGGCATGGAATATTCCTTTGGCCAGTTGGAGTCAGCTGTCCCGGCTGTGTCTCCTCCCAGCTTTTTGCACACTCCCAGCCTACTCGCTGGTGGGGTGGTGTGAGGAGCAGAAAAGGCCTTGACTGCTTTGCAGCAACCAAAACCACCAGTGCTCTATGAACACCATTCTCATCCCAAATCCAAAACCTAGCACTACACCAGCTTCTAGCAAGAAAATCAGCCCCATCCCAGCTGAGACCGTGACAGTTTTCATTATGGAATTAGCATTTGAATATTAATTGTGAGATCATAGCATCTAATTTGGAAGTGGTTGATTGTATATAAAATGGAGAATATTTCTGAATGCATGTACATTAAATACTATCCTAGTACCAGTGTTTGTGATTCATTATTTTTGAAAAAATTCAGCAAGAAATAGCAGTGACTTTAAATGTAGCATGCTATTGTTACAGAAATGGCATTATGGTAACACTCTTTTTAAAAGTTTATGTGTACTGTAATTCACTGTATGTGGAATCGATGATAGTGAATCAATCATTTATTGCTGCTTCTGTTGTGGTAAAAGATAGGGTCCATTCTAATTTTTGTGGATACATTTGCCCTCTTTAAGACAGCGTTCTCAAACAAGTAAGTTGTGTGTTTGTTTCAGTGACTAGAACACAAAAATACTTTTGGGAAAAAAATACTTTTATTGTGAGTTGAGGTCAGAAGTCGCATAATCTCCAGTAAAAGAGGATGGACTTAATATGTTCAGCTTACTCTGAACTAAAATTTTATTTTTATTTTATTCATTTTTAATGAATGTTATCTGTGAAACACTAAAACTGACAGTGTCTTCAGGACTTACGTAGGGATATTAATTACAATTTACTTTGGAGTATTCTGATGGTTTATTTTTAATGAAGATGTGGTCCTGGTTTCAGATAGTTTCATAGATGCTTTATGTACTTTTTGTCTTACAATTCAACATTGAACAATTTACTGTTCATTCACAGTAGCCAAAACAAATAGTTTCATACTAAACTGTTTCTTAGGTATGTTCAGGTTGCTAGCTGGTTTGATTACAAGATATCATATCTGCAACTAGCCAATTTGTTAAATAGCCCAAAGAAAAACACGTTGTAAAATTTAAAACAAACAAATCACTTCGGCCCTCGAAAATGTGAATTTTTATATCAGAGTTATAGAATCATAGAATTGTTAGAGTTGGAAGGGACCTTAAAAGTCATCTAGTTCCAGCCACCCTGCCATGGGCAGGAACACTTACCACTAGACCAGGTTGCTCAAAGCCCCATCCAGCCTGGCCTTGAACACCTCCAAGGGATGGAGCTTCCACAGCTTCTTGGGGCAACCTGTTCCAGTGTCTCACCACCCTCACACTAAAGAATTTCCTCCTAATATCTAATCTAAATCTACCTCGTTTCAGTTTACAACCATTACCCCTTGTCCTATGACTACACTCCCTGACAAAAGAGTCCCTCTCCACCTTTTCTGTAGGCCCTCTTTAGATAGTAAAAGACTGCTATAAGGTCTCCCTGGAGCCTTTTCTTCTCCAGGCTGAACAGCCCCAACTCTCTCAGCCTGTCTTCTTGTGAGGGTCTCACCAGAGCAGAGTAGAAGGGCAGAATCACCTCCCTCGACCTGCTGGCCACGCTTCTTTTGATGCAGCCCAGGAGGCGGTTGGCTTTCTGGGCTGTGAGCACGCGTTGCTGGGTCCTGTTGAGCTTCTGACCCACCAGCACCCCCAAGTCCTTCTGCTCAGGGCTGCTCTCAATCCATTCTCCGTCGAGCCTGTGTTTATGCTTGGGATTGCCCCTACCCAGGCTTAGGACCTTGCACTTGGCCTTATTGAACCTCCTGAGTTTCACATGGGCCCACCTCTCAAGCCTGTCCAGGTCCCTCTGGATGGCATCTCTTCCCTCCAGTGTGTCAAGCGCTCCACACAGCTCGGGGTCGTTGGCAGACTTGATGAGGGTGCACTCAGTCCCACTGTCCATGTCGCTGACAAAGATGTTAAACAGCACCGGTCCCAGTACCGACCCCTGAGGAAC
>VZSZ01009288.1:25966-70498 GCA_013398815.1 Ibidorhyncha struthersii | reverse complement strand
CAGCTGTGTGGAAAGGGACCTGGGAGTCCTTGTGGACAACAAGTTGACTGTGACACAGCAATATGCCCTGGTGGCATATTGCCCTGGTGGCCAAAAAGGCCAATGGCATCCTGGAGTGCATCAAGAAGAGTGTGGCCAGCAGGTTGAGGGAGGTCATTCTCCCCCTTTACTCTGCCCCAGTGAGGCCGCATCTGGAGTATTGTGTCCAGTNGCATCTGGAGTATTGTGTCCAGTGCTGGACTCTCCAGTTCAAGAAGAACAGGGAACTGCTGGAGAGGGTCCAGCAAAGGGCTACTGAGACGATTAGGGGATTGGAGCATCTTTCTTATGAGGAAAGGCGGAGGGACTTGGGTCATTTTAGTCTAGAGGAGAGAAGAATGAGCGGGGATCCTAGCAATACTTATAAATACCTAAAAGGAGGGTGCCGGGTAGGTGGGAACAGTCTTTTTTCAGTGGTGCCCAGTGACAGAACAAGAGTTAACGGGCACAAACTTGAGCATAGGGAGTTCCATCTAAACATGAGGAGGAACTTCTTTACTTTGAGGGTGGCAGAGCAGTGGCTGCCCAGAGAGGTTGTGGAGTCCCACACTGGAGACCTTCAAAACCCGCCTGGACGCCGTCCTGTGCAACCTGCTGTAGGTGACCCTGCTCTGGCAGGGGGTTGGACTAGATGGTCTCCAGAGGTCCCTTCCAACCCTGACCATTCTGTGATTCTGTGAAATATCTATGAAAAGAAGAAAGGTACTACAAGTGAATGGTGGTTATAAAGAATGTGGTTTTGCTCTGAAAGGCTGGAGCTGCACCAAGTTTTAATAAAAAAGAGTTGCTGAAACTTGACATATTTGGTGGATACAGAGATTGTGCTTCGTTTCAAACCGTGCAAAAGGGTTGTGGTGTCTTTATCCTACAGTATTTTCAACTAATATGTTAAAACCCCATTAAGGATTTAGAAAACAAGTACTGTTTTCCTCAGTATTTTCCTTAAATTGCTTGTTTCTTTGCATTCAAGCATTTATCAATGTAAAGTTGTCTTTTTTTTTGTTGTAATATGTGGAAAAAAATAACATAATAGTTCTAAATAATCTCCAGGTGATTTGTGTATCATTTTGTTGTGGGAACTTTTTAACTTTGATCCCACATTGCCCTTTTCCATTAAACTAAAATGTAGCCATATCATTAACATTTATCCTTCTTGGAACTACATGATGTTCTGGGGCTTAAAAAGGAGTTTCTTTTGTTTCCTTTTGATTTTTAGTGAAAGATAATCCTCTGCATTCCTAACTAAGTCAATTTATCCCTTAACACCTTTCAATTCAGACACTTACCAGGCCTTGGTTTGTGGCCACTATCTGTTAAAAGATAACTCGAGGACATTCCATTCACCTTTGATCGCCAGTACTCCTTAAGTGGCCATAAAACTTGGGAATTAAATCATGTGTCCATTAGGATTATCAAGAGGTATAATAAATACAAGGGAGTTGAGAGAAGTTGCAAAATTGGTGAGAAGTACGGAAAAGCTTCAAAATGAGCAAAGACTGAAATTTTAGTAGTCTTTAGTCCAGAAAGAAGAGACACAACTGTAAGTTTCCACAATAATAAAAGGTGCAAGGATGTGCATGTTACTGTATGATTTAAAACAGTGCAAACACAAAGGACTTTAAAAACAACTTAGGTAAATCTGTTTCCATCAGAGAATGTGTTAAAGCTGTGCAGCTCATTGTGAGGTATGACTGATGTAAAGAGCTTTGCATAATTAACATGTGCATATCTGTCTCACTCATGTATATTCAATCGCAACAGATGTGATAAAAATACAGAGATATGAGCTGTCATGTAACTTGGCACATTACCTTGTGTGTGATGATATGTGGGCAGGTACTGCACTAGACACGCCTACTGCTTAATCTTTGGAAGTAGTTAAAGAAAGACACTGACCTCATATAGCAATTTCTTGGTGTGTACTAATGTAACAAAATTTTAATAGAATTAACAGTTTGCTTGTGTGAAATTTTGTTTCTCCCTTTCACTCTTGTAGCACTGCTGCATGTTTTGTCTTGTGTTCATATGCTGCTTTTTGGCATTAATATCTACAGGATTAACAAAATAGTATCAATCTGTCTTTTTAACTTATGCTGAACCAAAATTAATTGGTTCATTTTAATTACAAATCATCTCCCCAGACAATATTTTTAATAGTAATTAGGCATCAGGAGTTACTTTCCCAAAGTTTTAACAATTGCAAAACCTGTTTTATGGAGTCATAGAGCAAGTCTATTGCTTTGTAGACGTCTAATGAAAATATGTCAGTGCTGCCACCTTTTGGACATTCTTTAAGTACTTATTACAGAAAACTCGGATCTTATTAACGCGACATTATTCATGAGGGATGTGGGGAAAATGTCAAAGAATTAACTTTGAAAAAACGTACTGCTGTGGACTTTGATTCCATTCTTCTCAAAAAGCACAAGCACAAATACAGGCTGGGTGGAGGATGGATTGAGAGCAGCACTGAGCAGAAGGACTCGGCCATGTTGGTTGATGAGAAGCTCAACAGGAGCCGGCAATATGTGAACGCAGCCCAGAAAGCCAACTGCCTCCTGGGCTGCATCAGAAGAAGCATGGCCAGCAGGTCAAGGGAGGTGATTCTGCCCCTGCTGCCTCTACTCTGCTCTTGTGGGACCCCACCTGGAGTACTGCATCCAGCTCTGGAGACCCCAACATAAGAAGTACATGGACCCGTTGGAGTGAGCCCAGAGGAAGGCTGCAAAGATGATCAGAGGGCTGGAGCACCTCTCCTATGAGGACAGGCTGAGAGAGTTGGGGTTGTTCAGCCTGGAGAAGACAAAGCTCTGGGGAGACCTTATAGCAGCCTTCCAGTACTTAAAGGTGGCCTACAGGAAAGATGCAGATGGACCCTTCATCAGGGGGTGTAGAGACAGGACGAGGGGTAACGGTTTTAAACTGAAAGAGGATAGATTTAGATTAGACATTAGGAGGAAATTCTGTCCTCTGAGGGTGGTGAGACACTGGAACTGGTTGCCCATAGAAGTTGTTGAGGCCCCATCCCTGGAGGTGTTCAAGGCCAGACTGGGTGGGGCTTTGAGCAACCTCATCTAGTGGGAGGTGTCCTTGCCCATGACAGGGGGGTTGGAACTAGATGGTCTTTAAGGTCCCTTCCAACCTAAACCATTCTATGATTCTATGAAAAACGCATTTGTGCTCACAAGCACACAGCTTTGTGAGTGTGCAGGCATCTCCCTGCATTAAATTTTAGCATTTATATATTCATCATAATCTTTTACCTGTCTTTGTTATTATACTTCCTGAAATGGAAAAATTATCAAAACTTTGTGTAGTAATCTGACAACAAAATTAGAAAAAAAAGACACATTCCGGCAATGTAACTAGAAACAAGACAACATTTAATTTAAATAAAAAAGCTTTATTAACAATGTAAAACGTTTAATATCTTACAATCTGAGATAATTCTGGCATGCCCTATAAAGATAA
This sequence comes from Ibidorhyncha struthersii, assembly GCA_013398815.1. Lineage (NCBI taxonomy): Eukaryota > Metazoa > Chordata > Aves > Charadriiformes > Charadriidae > Ibidorhyncha > Ibidorhyncha struthersii. Next base: position 66,988 of record VZSZ01009288.1, on the reverse strand, counting down.
TACTTAGTGGTATGCAGACACCATGCTTTGAACTCTATTGGAACAAAACGGGTTGGTGTTGTGTTTTACATTGTTTATTTTAATACACGTTCTTTTAATAAATTATTTATTTTTTCCAAAAGCTTATAGAGGTACTATTGACTTAGAAGGAAATTTGTTGTTTCTACGCATTGTACAGTATGTAGATATTATGATTTCTCTGTATTTACAAGTTCTAAGTATTTTCAGATATGGATTGTGTATCATAAATTAAGATATTTTTCTATGAAGCTTTTAAGTTGAGATATAGTGGAAGACTAAATATGAATGAAAGCACAAAAAGCAACTAGAGATTTTGTGCAAATTCTGTTACAATATTGTTTAAATGTTTTAGAACTTTAATACTTTTTCTGTTAAATAGTTTTCTATGCTTAAAGACTGGTAAAAGATGATCAGAGATTTTAATATGATACTAGGAAGAGTACTGTACTATGCACAAATTTTAGCTGCAGTTCAAACAATAAAAACCCTTTAAAATTATCTATTAATCATAATTCATGTGTCTTTTCTCTGAGTGGTTGAAAGTAAGCATGCAAAACATACTTAAAAAGTTTTAAAAACATTCTTAGTTATGCTAGATCTATTCCACAGCTGATTTTTGACCACCATAACTTTAAACTATTAAAACCCTTATTTTGAAAAGGTGGATGGAGCAGAAAAGGAATAGGCTAGTGTAGAAAATGTACTTTATAATCAAGAGTAGCAATGTTCATCTTCTCAGTGGTCAAACAATAGTGGTTTAATCAAAGTTATGATTTTCTTGGTGCTTCTGTACTTAACCTTCTAACTTGAGACAAGACAACAAAGTCCAAAGAATCTCCGCTTCCGTCTTCTTACCAATGGATAAGGTGTCAAGTTTAGGAGGCTGCTATCATCTGTGATGAAAAAACGATGTTTTAATACAAGCACGTACACATGCACACACACACAATAGTTTACTTCGTTTATGTGTCCTAACAGCACCTACATGATCAAGTAACAGATCCCATTATTCTAGGTATAAAGTAAATAATAACCTTAATTTTTTATACATGAGTCTTACAGTGCTAATTATGAGGATCTCCATAATAATGCAATAGAAATTTGGGCAAGACCAATACCAGTTCAATGACAAAACCTAAAGGAAATTACACCTCCAGCACTGGGAGACATAATCCACAATATTCCTGCATGGATGAATAATGTTAGGGTCCCAAATAAAACCTAAAGATAAGTAGCTTGAAATCTTGCAGACATGCAAGTTTGGAAACATTGATTCAAAGGTTAAATTCTGGCTTAACTTAAGTGTAAAAAAAAAACTTCACTGGGTGGCTGTTCGTGCACATCAGGGAGAATTTCCATTTAAAACTGCAACACTGGAACACTGTGGCACATCAAGAGAAAAAGCCCTTGTATGGAAAAGTTAGCACAGTATGCTCACCCTGTTTCATGCCCTGCCATCTATCTTATCTCGCAAAATCTTTAGAATTCACTTTGAATTCGAGCCATCTTCAAGCATGGTTTCAGGCTAAGAGCTATGCCTCATTATATTCTACTCTGGTTACATCAGGGACCTAGTTTTGATTGTAGGTTCTAGACACTACTGTAATACAAATACTTAACTCTAAGAACATAGGTAAGAGGTCATTTAATATTGTGACTTATACTTACGAATGACATCAACTAGATTTCTTAGCATAGCAACTTTCCTGCTGTCACTTAATAGAATTTCATACAAGGTCTATAAGGAGTCAGTAACTTTTTGTACAGCTTTTGTGGGCTTGCAACCTTAACTCTGTTCTGGCTGTCACTGAAATCAACAGCAAAACACTCAAGTCATTTACTGGAAGCAGGATCAGATCTTGTAAAGATAAACTCATTCAATGGCATTCATTCATCTCATCATCATTCCCTTAAACAGTGCTTGTAATTCATACACATGTCAAAATTACAGTCCAGAACATATTCATCACCTATAATGTTCATTGTTTGTTCTATCTACTTATACTGTTATCCAGCTTTAATTAACTAAAGGTCTTGGAATATTTAAAAAATTTTAAGGGCTGTATGAATAATGACTATGACTGTCCATTCCTGAGGCATCCATTCTCAGAGGTCATCTGTAAACTATGATCACAGCTGGAGTCTGTGGGAGCCGCAAAAACACCATTTATGACTACCTGATCCTGGGACATGTCTCAGACATTTTGAACACTAGCTGACATATTTCCCATCCTGCTACACAGGTGATCAGTGATTTTCTAGCCAGTGTTGAAGGGCAGTGTAGACATCAGACAGCAGAGACTAATTCTGTATGCCTTTATCTCTGTTCTGAATTCAAGTCTCTACATCCTTTATATACCCCAAATTTGCCTTTTTCTTCCTTATTTCGACCACGCTCCTTTCTTCTAGGCTAGACACAGAGTTTATGGCATTTTTCCAGTCCCTACAGTGGCACACCTGTATCATGTATCGTAAGCAATTCCCTTTCTGTGTTCACATAGTTTTCCATCAATCCATCCTGCCATAAACTCTTACTTGTATAATGAATTCAACCTTTCTATATTCATCTCTTGCCATATCATGATGAGTGCTACACTGCTTAGTTACTTGCGACAAGATCTAGGACACATTAGGTGTACTGCATCAGCTGCCACTGTGCAAAGACTACACAGCATTTAAGAAATACACGTTATCAAGAAGAAGTAAAAAAGGAAAATGAGTATCTTTTTAATGTTGTTCACATGAAGAAAAGGAGTCCCTGCATACGTGGAATATTTAACACTGCTGGGCCACAAAATGAGGGCCCACTGCACAGGACGGAGATCCGCCCCCCCTGTGCATTTATATAAGGTGCCTTACAGTTGTCTAGCAGGAAAAGCAGGCTGTTAGCAGACTCAAGGCAAGTACCTTTTCTGCACAGGGTCAGTGTTAAGTCACAGAAGCTACAAGCCTTGTGGGCGTAAAGCAAAAGCCACCACTCAGTAGGATCCCTCTCATAGTCTGTGCAGTGTACACCTTCATTACCTTTGAAAAAGAAAACCTTCTGACACAGGGAATTAGTTGCGTTGCTGCCTTCATGTCACCAGGAAAAAATTTATTATTTTATCTATAGATACCATATCTATAACATTCCAGAATACCTCATGTAAAACTCAAGAGGCCAAAGTTCACATACTAAATTCTGGCTCCACTGAATCAGTAGGGAAGACACTTCACCTAGATTTTTCTCTTTGTAACTTCTATAAAAAAAACCTAGATTTTTTTGATGTAATGAAAGGCAAAACCTTTAATTATCTTAATTTTCCTTACATGAAGAAAACACAAAACCTACCTTGATTTTTCAGTGGTAGAGGCATAGTCTCCCTGAGTTTACTTAAAAGGTTTTTCATTTCTCTCATATCTCTGTGGAAACAAGAGTGGAAAGAGATACAATAGAACAGCAGTTGAAGTCTGAATGAGGAATGCCTTACAGTATAGCTTTATATGCTGAAATAATGGAGCAATAAATACAAAAATCTGTTTGCAAGCATTTGGTTCACATACATGTATCAGAAGATGCATACCAAAATAAAGATTTAATAAGGGAGCACTTTTAAGCCAGTCTAACGTTAACTAGTCACATCTGGTCCAAATTTATGATTTGTAGCACTTGAGTGTTCCATATTAAATGAGTTGGCAGGGACAATGTGATCTTAGTGGCAAAATCCACAATATGCCTCAAAATTAGCACAGGCCAGTAGCAATGTCAGCTTAATATCCCTTATCAGCATTTTGTAGTTTGTGCCATGAATGTGTTTCACTGTTAATAAGGAAATTATAATACATGTAGCTAATCCATAACACTTAACGTAACAGAAATGTTAACAGGTTATTTCAATTACTACTACCTTTAATAGTAGCAACACTGGCTGTCTAATTGGAAAAGACTAAATAAAACCTAGACAGAAATTTGTTTTGTTTAGGAACGAAGAGTGACACATACCTTTCAGTGTTTTCAATATCTGTGGAAACCTGCCATAAATGCTGTTGAATATCTGTTGGTGATGATGATGTGTCTTCTAAAATAGGTACTTCGGAACTCTCCTCCACTTTAGTATCTAGGATCTTGGGTGGGGCACAAGGTTCTTTTCCTTTAAAGTATTTAAACAAAACATATATCCCCATTATTTATTAATTAAAATGCATACTCAGATTATATCATTGATGTTTTGACCTTGATCTTGCACAGTATAAATGACGAGAGAGTGCTGAATGCAAAGTCTCAGAATTGTTCAGAAAGAGAGCAGACTGCACCAATCTGCTAATCAGAGGGCTGCTATATGTGACTCCTACCAAAGAAAAACGAGAGAAGTCCCATGCAGGCACGTGTGAAGCTTAGAATTTTACATAGTAAGTATTATGAAGGGTTTCAGTCAAACTGCAGTGGCTCACATGACACAAAATAAGAGCGAAAGACAAAACAGAACAAAATAAATAAGGAAACTACAGCATACATTCTGAAAGCAACTTCAAAAAACTTTGACACTAAAGAACATTGCAATCCATGTCTCCTAGTATTACACCAATAGTAAGGGAAAACAAAAGACAAAAATGTGCAGTTTTTTACCTTATGATTTTAAAAGCGATACATAGCTGCCACCACTCACAGCCCAAAACGCATTATATTTTGAATTTCCATGCTTACACTTGCCTAATTCATGCTCACTATATGAAAATGAAATGCAGTGTTGGAATTTAATGGGGGCTTCATGACAGATCTGCCAGGGCTTTTGTCTGGGAGAGAATGGGATAAAGGATCTGGACCATGACAGTGGAGCGTGCAAGAGAGTTAAGTACTGGTGGGATTTCTTGGTATCCTTGCAAACCTCCTGTGGACTGTCTGATGGTATCCCTTTTCTGCTGTGGCAAGTACAGTCCTGGCATCAAGTACATTCAAATGAGAAAATTCAAATTGGAGTGCATGCCCAGCACATTACTGAGAAGTTAAAGTCTTTCCCCTCTGAGTTGTCTCATGAAATGGACTAAACAATCTCAGAAAGAAACAAATAAAACTTTCTAAAAAGAGAAAAAAACGCCAGTGTTTAAACCAGTGGTACGAGGTGTTGAGTAGGAAATGTTTTTTCATATGACAATTTTTGCAATTTGAAAGGTTTGACAAAGAACAGGAAGTCCAAAAATAGTTAACAGAGTAGTGGTCATTTAGCCCATTTTTCTGGGACACTAGAGATCAAGGTTGCAGACAATGCTATATTGCTCTTCCACATCACAAATAAGTATCCCTGTGAACAGGCTTGTAACCTTGTTTTTTAAAACTAGAAATTCCTGGATCTTAAGAAGTTCTTTTGGGGCACGTTCTCTAAACTGTTTTATTCTGGTAAATTATTCCTTTGCTCAAAACCCAATATTCTTAGCTACTTGTCTCAATGTCAAACTAGACATTACTTATACTACAGAAGATACTTGCTTAATATTTTCATTACCCTCTAAAGTCAGTAGGAAGCCCCTTTCCCTGCTTCACCACTCCAACCAAGTCATCTAACTGTGATTCCAAGAGATTGCATAACCTGACATTACAGCTTGATCATCTATAAAAGAATTATGTCCTATGTCCGTTCTTTGCTGCTTACTTTGGCATCCACTGCTAACTTGTGCTTTGCCAGATCCCTCTGTAAGCCACTTTAACCCATCAAATGGTAGAAGATTACCCCAATAAAATGAAAAATAAAATTTGGAGTTTTCTGATGTTGCAGTGATATAAGCCACTTAAGAACCCTACACATTCCAGAACAAATGCCAGAGGAGGAGGACGATCATATGGCCAGAAGCAGTGGCAAGGAGGAAGTGAAGGCATGATAAGGGAGGGGAGATAGAGAGGAAGGTATCAAGATCTTTCTGGTGTAACAAGCTATTATTCTGACTCAATTGCTTGTGGAACAGAAGCCTAAGCCTGCTTTCCAAATCATACATTTTACTGTGTATCACCCTTTCAAACTTCTCTAGTTCTTAACAGCAGTGTATGCTATTATTTTAAGGTACCTCATATTGTAAAATTTAGTTGTTCATTTGTGTAAGCTTTATTATTCCAGTTGGTGGTCGGTCCAAAGTGGTGTTCCCCAGGGCTCAATACTGGGTCCTGTTCTGTTTAATACCTTTATCAATGATCTGGACAAGGGGATCGAGTGCACCCTCAGTAAGTTTACAGACAACACCAAGTTGGGGTGGAGTGTGGATCTGCTTGAGGACAGGATGGCTCTACAGAGGGATCTGGACAGGCTGGACCGATGGGCTGAGGCCAACAGTATGAGGTTCAACAAGGCCAAGTGCTGGGTCCTGCACTTGGGTCACAACAACCCCATGCAGTGCTACAGGCTTGGGGTGGAGTGGCTGGAAAGCTGCCTGGCAGAGAAGGACCTGGGGGTGTTGGTCAACAGGCGGCTGAATATGAGCCAGCAGTGTGCCCAGGTGGCCAAGAAGGCCAACAGCATCCTGGCCTGTGTCAAGAATAGTGTGGTGAGAAGGAATACAGAAGTGATTGTCTCCCTGTAGCCACGAGTAGTGTTCAGGTTTGGGCACCTCACTACAAGAAAGACATTGAGGTGCTGGAGCATGTCCAGAGAAGGGCAACGAAGCTGGTGAGGGGTCTAGAGAACAAGTCTTATGAGGAGCAGCTGAGGGAATTGGGGTTGTTTAGTCTGGAGAAAAGGAGGCTGAGGGGAGACCTTATCGCTCTCTACAGCTACGTGAAACGAGGTTGCAGAGAGGTGGGGGTCAGTCTCTTCTCCCAAATAACAGATGATAGAACAAGAGGAAATGGCCTCAGGTTGCACCAGGGGAGGTTTAGATTGGATATTAGGAAAAATTTCTTCACTGAAAGGGTTGTCAAACACTGGAACAGGCGGCACAGGAAAGTGACTGAGTCACCATCCCTGGAGGTATTTAAAAGATGGGTAGACATGGCTTAGGCACATGGTTTAGTGGTGGTTTTGGCAGTAGGACTCGGTGACCTTAAAGGTCCCTTCCAACCTACATGATTCTATGATTCATTATTTTTCCCATTACAAGAAGCCCATAACATAAGATATTGTTACCAATACCTCACTTACCACTGTTTTGTAAAAGAGGGCTGCTCTGGGGAAACCATCTAATTTGCCACTGATATCACCAGGTGTTACTCCTGTAACGGGGTATTAGTTAATTTCCCCATTATTTTGAAGTGTTATGTTGGAATTCCGACCAGACCTTTGGAGATACGCTGTCAAGAATAACCCCGTCTATAGATGCATCCTTCAGAGATATGAAAGGTGTTTCAATGGAAACAATAACAATGCTAGATGAAATAACAGAAATGGTTCCTTTTCGCAACTTGAGAACAGAAGCACCGAGACTGTAACGTTCTTTTTGTTAGCACAAAGGCAAGCTCTTGCAGATTTAGCAGAATGAACAGCACAGATTTCTTTTCAACTGAAAAAAGCTCTTTACCAGTAATTCTGTTGTATTGCGAACAATTCATGAAGCCTTTCTTGAATTTCAGAGCATCTGCGCAATTACTTGAAAACAGTTAAAGAGTCAGCTAATAATAAAGGCTTTGCTTGAATAATCTATATGACTCAGGCTTAACATTTCTACTACATGGCGCAGCCTGTAGAGAAACAAAAGCTCTTTTAATCTTCTCAGTCTTCTACTGATGGTAAGGATATCTTTCATATTGCACATTCTTAAAATAGGGATATGAACCCAAATTTTACTTTAAATTTAGTCAGTGGAAAGACTTTCATTAATTTCAGTTGGAGTTTCATCATGCACACAATGTTTTCAGAGGTGTCCACATACACTTGCTGTTCTTGCCAGTTGACTAGACAGAGGCTCTTTCTACTGTGAACTTTTAATATAAAGCATTGTGTAATTTTTGTCTTCTAGTCTCTAATTCAGCATTTTTTTTTTACTTTAAGAAGCAGAAAATGCCTTTGATATGAAATTAAATTAACTGAATTAAATAGTGCTGATGATCTAACTTGAGTGAGGATAATCAGAGGGTAGAAAATGATGAATTCAGTAAGGTTACATAAAACATCTGTAATCACTGTGCTTTATGTGTCTCACCTGTGCTCCTTACTGCTTCAGTGGTGATCTCTCTTTGCTTCTGTCATGCTACCCTATGGACTTACCCTTAGTCACCATCTACTTCCTACAGAAACTTACAGAAGGAAAAAAAAACATCTGTTGTAGGTCCCTCAGGGCTGGTTAAGATTTCACTGCAGATGAATTGCAAAGATCTTTGAGGGGAATAACAAAATTTAACAAAGCTGAGAGAACCTCTCTCAAAAAGCAGGCAGCGTTTGCATCAGGCTTCTAACCTGGCAATTAAGGATAAATGCACAAGCTATAGATCACAGCTAAAGTGAATGGAAAGGAGAGCAGAAAAAGGGCAATAGGAAAGAATTGTGTAGAAAGTAAAAAAGAAATGTGGCAAATACAGCTAACGGCTTGATGAACTTCATTCCTGACTTACACTTGGGACCTGCAAAACTCACAAGATTGTCTCACTGGAAATATTATTATTACGGAAAATGCAACAGGAACAACAAGCCTATGGTAGAAGTTGTGTTTTCCTCCTTCCATGCCTGTTTCTGTTCCATTTATTTTGGCCTCTTCACAGTGTCCACATGAGAATGAGCGACTCTCTGGATTTTTTAAGTGCTTGTTTCTCCACACTTGCATACTTCTCTCTCACATCTTATCCCTCTTGTGTAAGTAATATGCCTAAGTAATTATACAAATCTACCAGTCTACAAATAGAATGCTGAGACTGTAGCACACCTGTAAAAAATCCTTCCTTTCTCCTTCAAAACTCTAAGTAGCATGTAATTTAAACAAAGCCAAATAAACCAAAAATCCCTTTACCGAATTGAGGGTTTATTTTTGTAATCTGTATTATAAACTATCATAGGCTTTTAGGTCCTATTTTAAGGAAATATATGTCGTTATCACAAAACACATAGTGGAAAAACAATTATGCTACGAACTTTTATGGTACACAATACACAGTTACCTGTGATTTGGTATCATTCTGATGTACCAACAATGCAGGAATAAGTTCAGTCTGTCTGAATTTACATCACAAAAGCCTAATGTTTTCTGTCCATTGTATGCACACATGATTTTCCCATAAGACTCAATTCTTCACTTTTTAACCTAAGTATTCAGGTACCTACCACTATGGTTAGTGTTGGTATCCTTCTGCCCTCAGCTATGTTTATACAAGTCAGGTGAGGCCCACACATCTCAATTACAGTGACTGAACTGTAATTTTTTCTTCAGGGCTTCCAAAAAGGCTTGTGGTAAGAATAAAAAGTATGTAGGTTACAAGCATTAAAGTATTTTGCATCTTATTCTGAGAAATTACTCATGTATAATCACATCATTTAGAAAAAAAGACACAGGAAAAAGTAAGACTTTGAGACAATTTCATACAAGAAACTGTAAGATTCTGGGAATCTAATGCATCCTGGACTCTTTTTTCCCCACAGATATTCAAATTCTGCTAAAATGACTAGAGCTATATGTAAATAACTGACAGTAGGAATTACCTCTCCATCTGTGTATGCTTCTTTTTCAGCAGGTTACAAACAATATAGCAGGTTGTACTGATTCTGGACCATAACAATAATATATTCTTATAAATATACACGAGCAGTGACTTAGTTTGTTCAAACTGAGCAGAAATGGCTACCAGTTTCAAACCTTGTACTCCTTTGACAAGGTAGCTTTAACTATTTTTACAGCATGCTCTGAACTCTGGAAAACAACTCCAGTTAATTTAAACTGTCCCCTCTTCCCTTTGGTTTGTTACATGGGCTTACTCCCTTAATTATTAAAATTGAGTGCCTTGCTCGAATGCTGCATAGCTAGTTAATAGAATGATTGCAATCTGAAATTTGGCATTTTAAAAAATATTTTCTAATATATGTAACTATATAACCAAACAAGTCAATTATATCTGTAGATGATCCCAAGAAATTTATGGTTTCTATGTAAACATGTATAGACATCAAACTTCAGCAATGTGCACTTCTGCAGTGACATGCTATAATGATCCAGTGATACTAATAGTATTTTACAGTTCCTTGCAATGAAGGGAATATATTACTATTTTGGATATATGAATCAGCAAAGCTCTTTTACCTGTTATCTTTACATATTAAAAATGCAATGAAGTTCTTTATATCAGTGAAAACCTTTGACCCCAAAATATTTGTGGCTGAATACTGCAATGCATGCTGAAGTGTACTTAGGAATTCTGAGGTTGTTCTGGGTTTTCTCAGTGTGGGACCATGGTAACCTCAGTATTAATTTGGAAAAATGGCAACCACATCCAGCAGCTTTCACAGACAGAAATTATGTCAACTACTTTTTCTAAGACCGTGCTATCTGAGCCAGGATTTCTTTATTTAATCAAAAGGAGTCATTGTTTGGAACACGCAATACCAATAAAGCAGACATACAACATTTAAAGGAATTAGACCTGAATTTTGTAAACACTTCAGAGATGTACCAAAACTCCTTCAGAATACGCTACTTTCTGTGAAAATCTAATTCAAATTTTAAAAAGTATTACTACGTTTAAGAACTGTGCTTGACGCTGCTCTGTAAGGTACAAAGCTATAAAATTCAAAATCATTTGAAGGAAGAGAAAAACAAAGCAAAACCACGATGAGGACAAAAGCTGCAAGTCCTAGGTAAATGAACTCATCTGTTGCTTGCCAAAGTCTGAGAAAGATGATCTATCCAGAGAAGTTCTGTCAGAGTGTGATAATGCTGCAGAAGAAAACTAGGTGAACAAATGCAGTGAGAAGTTTCAGAAGACTTCCTGGAAGAACTGGAACATGAGCTGTGATCTGCCGTATCTGCCCCAATAGGTATTTTCTGTAGTCACCCCCAACAGGTATTTGCTATGATAAAAGGGACTGCAAGATCTTTTCAGCCATTGTGTTAGGGACTGCAGGAAGACACACAAGAGTTTCTCACAGTGCAGCCCTCAAAAGTGCACTCTATAACTACCCACAGTTTTCATGTGATCCTATCAAAGTTGCTTAAACACATCTCCTCAAAATAGTTATTGGCAAAGTATTTCTAATTGTCTGGTTGCTCAACCCAGATAACTCTTTGCACTCAGCTGCAAATGAAGCTACCGAAAAATTACTCTATAAAATATATGATCAGGTAACCAAAGACTTAGTCACTACAAAAAGCTTGAATTAAGGCTACTTGGGCATGTTTCATTGTGTCTTTCGCAAACTTTTTGAATGTTGAACTTTGCAATCACAATGTATTTTCAACACTGGGCTTTTGTGGTGTATGTATCTATCTTAGAAAAAAAATTATTAGAGACCACTTACCTCAGTTTACTTACTGCATAATATAGCTGGAAATATTTATGGCTTTTGGCCCCTCTGTGACTTTTACATCTCAAAGAAATTAACAGACTATCTGACTTTTCTAGCAGACATTGTATGACAGTAGTAAATTCATGTAAAGCACTGCAAATATGGAAGAAATTTCTGTACGGGAAGCTTGATATATACTTTAGAGTATACATAGGAATGTTTGCTCAGAACAGAAAGATAAGGAGAGATAGAAGATCAGTGCAGTAAAAGACAGTGAAACTATCCAGAGCTCAGCCCTTCAAATTGTAGTGTGGTGTTTCATTAAAGAGCATCTGTTTTCCAGTAGGAAGCATGGACTGAGATTCTCTTGGGAAAAGAGCACCAGCACTGCCTTAGCTTTATCAGTTCTATAGTTTGTTTGATAATGTCCGGTCAAGGTACCAGGAACATTATTATTTATTAGATGCAGGTTGCCGAGAACAGCCTGCATGTCCTTCTACTTGAATCTGTGATTGCTCCCAATTAAGAACATAAATTGGTGAAATCTCACGGGAGATTTAAATACCTAACAAACCATTTATCCAACAGGTAAGAGGACTACAAAATGGGAAATATTACATCCAAATAGTAAATGTTACTTCCAAAAATGAGCTTCAAGACACAGCAAGAACATCAGACATGCACAATTAAGCGAAGTTTCTAAGGGTGGTACTCTTTGTACACAAGTAAAACAATATTTTTTTCTAATACTCAGATGGAGGAAAACTCGTGAAAAAGTAAACAGGTGAAAAAGCAAAAAAGCTATATACTAGCAACAGCCCAATATATTTTATACTGGTGAAATTAGCAGCTCTTTCATTCCTGGAGATAAATTTATGCACTTTGTCTACACTGCAGTACCATTCTCCATAAGTAAAGAAATTAAAGAAAGGAATACCCTGGAATACGGTATGTTTTGGCAGAATATAGAATAAATAGGTTGCAAGGTCATCTAGTCTAACGCCCTACTGAAAGCAGGGCCAACTTGCATCAGATTGCTTAGGACTATTCAAGTTGTCAGTATCTCCAAGAATAGAGATTTCACAGCTGCTTTGGGTGCCTGTTCCAGTATATGACTACCTTTACTGTGAAAAAATACTTAACATGTAACTTGAATTTCCCTTGTTGCATGATGCGTTTACAATACTTCTAGGTGTTGTAAATACCAAGTGTTTAATATACAAGAACACTGTTCTATTGATTAAGTTCCAAAATTCAAATTATTTGAACCCCTGTGATTATATAATTTTTGCCTATTATGAATTTTTCTCAAGGAGCCAAGTTACTGTGGTTATCTCTATATGGATACAGGACAAAATTACTCTATTTAGCAATGGCGGAACAGCTACCATGACTTTCTCTATGGTGAGAGAAGAAACCAATATATAGCAAAAATACCGCCAGGTAACAACTAAGTTGGCCCATACTATAATGCTGTAATTCATCTTATCCAACTTTAGACATCTAATGGTTTGATGTTTAGTTTCAGTTATTAATGTAGATTCGATCCAGAGGCAAAAGGGAGAGACAAGACATATGGGGGCTACTCAGGTCACCTCAAGCTACTTTCTTTCTGCAATTATAGAAGGTGGTTTCACAACTGTAGCAAATGCTAGGAAACGTAGTACAATCTGTCTCAAAAAATGATGATTCATTTCAGCAGTTATTGGCATGTTGTTATAGGATGGCTGTTAATTCTGTCTCTTCCTATTTTACAGATTTCTTTTTGACCTGAGAAAAATCACTGAGAAGCTCAAATGAGCAGTTATAAACCTCTAATTTTTATTTCCATAACAAAAATATCACTGGCTTTAGCTGTATTCTATAGCTAGATGTGAAAAATGCATTATGGGATCTTTCAGCATGACAGGAAATATCGAAGGTTCATCACAAGACCGTCATTACAGAACCTTGTCTTGTCTTTACCTAGTATATTCTGCAGGCATATTATCTGGGCAAAGAGTAGTTACAATTAGCACAGATACAGTCCCAGTCAGCATGTGCTGTCAGTGAGTAATGAGGTTACTAAGTAACCTATTCAGTGAATTAATCTGCATTTCTACATCTTCCTTTCAGTGGGTGGCTGATCAAATATGAAATCATTAGAGAGATGCATTTTTACTGAAGCAAGGACATCTCTTTTGTGTGTAAAAACACTCTGTGAGGTGAATTTCAGTTCTGAACCTAGTATCTAATTTTATAAAGGTGGGCAGCTTTTTAACTATATTTCCCCGTCTTTTGCTATAAGCTGGCATTGCTGGATAAATAACAACAGGGATAGTAAGGGATCAGTTTAGTGTTGTTCCACCAAATACCTGCCCTCAAATACACCCAACAAATACCTCTAATAAAATGACTATGATAGTTTCCTCACTGATATGACTAACCACAGCTAAAAATTTTGGGACCACTCTTTTAAAAAAAAATTCAGACTTCTAAACTACAATGACATTAGTGATACATGCCTGATATGACACAATTCTGTAAAATGATGATAATGGAATAGAAATACAGCTTTTTTTTCAGTAGCTGAAAAGGTTCAGTAGTATAGTTCATTTTACAGTTTGGTGCTTTGTCTTTCATGAATACCCATGCATGCCTTAAAAGACTGTTCTTTTTTTTTTAAATCAGCATCTGTATATTTGTGCAATTCAATACCTTTCCGATGAAACTGCAGTGATCCTAGCAGACATATGGACTTAAGCATTTCTGTTGTGTACATTTCTAAGCAACACTGCAACTGGATGTACAGTCTACAGATTTCAGGATGAATTTCACCATCTTCTGGGCTGCAGTAAAAGAGAAAAAACTTAGTTAGGAATGGGACTGGAAGGATGTGAGGGTTATTAAACAACTTCCCTGAAAGCAACCACATCATAATCTCCTTCATATACTATTAAGCTATGTGTATATGATAAAAAAACTGTTTTTACCAAACTGTATTTACAAACAATTCTTTAGCTCTACAAAGCTCTGGGCTTAAAACAATTAAACATTGGTTGTCTTTGGTAAGATTGCAAGTCCTTATTTTCTTCTCTGCCTATTTTTGGAAAAGGGGTAAATAGTGACTGGATCTTTTTCTCCTCTTTAAAAGCTTTACATAAGTATTTTCTGGTATATTGAAGGGTTCTTTTGCCACCCAGTTTCAGTTACCCTTGGTCCTGGTGCAGATGCAGGAGACTGCAAGGCCACTTTCACAGTCACTGTTCAGGCCACAAATCCTGGATCAGGCATAATCAGCCCTACTTTGAAGACACTCTCGTCAGAAACAAGTCAGTTGTAGTCTTTTGGTTCTATAGTTTCTGCTTGGATTTACTCTGGGTTTCAATTAGCAGTTACGTGATACTGCACTGTGAGGAGAATGGGATGTCCAAGATTTTTTTCAAAAAAGTAATACCAATCTTGAAAAGACAAATTGAAATCAAGAGTAATCCTACACCTTCAATTAATTGCTTAGGACACCAAGAAAATAATTTACCCAGATCCAGGAATCAATTCTCACACCTGGCTATAAAATCAGACATTAAACCTCACTTTTGTAGGCTGAGAATGCTGCACGGGTATAAACAGATGTAACTGTTTCTATGAGTGCTAACAAATTGATTTATCCAGTCATACCTGAAAATTAGGTTTTTAATGCTCCTTCCAAAGGTACTTTCAATAGGGCAGTAAGTGGTAATAAGATTGAAGAGTCAGGATTTCAGTCATTTCATGTTCAGATATTTTTGCTACTGGTTTGTTACACAGTGATGTTAAATGGTAAGATAATCCCCAAAACTGGATTTTATAATAACTAGAGGAACATGCTTTTCTAAATAACCTGAGCATAACGGCATTTCTGAATACTACTGCTAAGCAATGAATAGAATTTTTCAGCAAGGATACCTCCTGTACATGAAATAAAATTAGACTTGTGGATTTCTGCTTCGGAACCAAAGCAACTTACTTCATAAATTATTTGCAGCAACATTAGATTGGGCTGCTATGGTCAAATAATTTCTTAGTATCAAGCTAGGCCAAAGGCTTTGAGACCTACAGCAGACAATGTCTATTTAAACTAGTAAAATAGATTCTTTCTGACCTGAGGTAAGAGGTCATTATTTATACCTAGATCCAGGGTCCATTCAAAACGTTAACTCAAGATCTTCTGTCATGAACAAAGCTTAAAAACTCTATTTTAAGGAAAATCCTCTCAGTTTGTGCTGATACGATCTTACTGGAGTTCAGCTCAAATGAATACTGCATACCAAAACCTGTCATTTGAGGTTCACCATTATTTCTAGCAAAGGAGACCATACAGTGCCTAGAAAGCATGCATCTTCTGCCACTGATTTCAGTGATGCCAAGGAAGAATATACTTTGTCTTATCCTGGGGTAAGAAAATAGGGCCAGTGTCAGGTAGGCCCTGATGCATGTGGCTCAGTGAGCAGAAGAAAGGAGCAAGGATTTGCCATAATCTGCCTTCAGTGAGTAAAAAACTGTGTGGTTTCCAAGGTCCTCAGGGGTTCCTGTCCCTTTAAGTGACATCAGAAACCAAATGGGACTATGAAGGTTTCACAGAATTGGTGAGAACCTTCGTAAAAGGGAAGAGCAACTTTAGCACTTCCATAGCACACAAAGGAAGACTACTGCCAATGAAAATTGGTAAGAAACACAGTCGTCATAAGCTGTACAATCAAGAATGCTTAAACAAGCAAAAAAGGCAGCCAAAAACCAAAACAAGACAAGGGTGGAAAAGGCTGAAGATTGAAAAGAAATCACGACGGACTTAGTCATATAAGGAAGACCGTCCCACCTGCCAATCAATTACAAAGTCAAACTCATCAAAAAGGCAGGAAATGACAGAGTACAAATTACAATTGCTGTGGTCTGTGTTACTTCAGGAGCAATACAATACACATGATAATAAAACTGCCCATCCTAAGAGGTTTATTTCTTTCAGTGCATTTCTCTTAAGCCACATGTACTTTTCTACTTTTAAAGTGAAGTCTGTGATGGTTGAAAAATTATACCATGCGTGGTATGGCATTCCCTGCATCTTATCATCAGTACAGAATAAAGTCATGGTGGCAGAACAAAACCAGCTCACCCCCAATAGTCTGAAGATGTCTTTTCAGACGCTTCCTATAATAGTTCTTCCTATTCTCAGTGATTCCAACTTGGAAAACATTTGATAGCCTTAAGACCCTGCATAATTTTCCTGAAAAATTAGCTACCTGATAGGATTTTTTTAATGTTTCTTCAAAGTCCTTACCTGCATATAAAAACACATATTTCCTGAAATCTCACATTCTTTTCAAAGGATTGGAACATACATATTTTTAGTGACCGCATAAGCAGTATTGTAACAAAATAAAGAATTCTAGTTCTGAAATGCTGAAAATTATGCTTAGAAGACACACAGTATTACAACGCATACATGCACACAAAATTATTTTGGGATAAACTGAATTTGATTTTTTAAAAACTGTACTTAATTGCAGACTCCTCAGACAGAAGTTCTACTTTGTATATTACAATATTTTCTGCTTTCTTCACCTTGCATTAAGTATCTAGTACTTTTTATCTTGTATTAATCCATAGTATCTAGTCCTGGTTTAACAAGAGTTAAATCTTAACATTTTCTGCAGTTGTGTTTGCTGTTTCTTTCATTTTTAACCGATCTACTTGTTACAGGAATTGCAGCTGTTAGATCTGTGATCACTTAGCTGATTAGAAACAGACTGTTCTCTCTGCATAAACAATAACCATAAATTTAACAGCATTTCTGTTCAAATTGGCAGACAGTAAGAATGGTTTTTAATGTAATCATATTGGTATTAACCAAAGAAGATAAAACACATATAGCCCAGACAGAAATTTAATTTGTTTTAATGTAATTCAGGAGCAGTTCTTCAGAAGTAGACCGTTATTTCTAAATCATATCAGTATTTTCAAGACCAGCATCTAGTCCTTCATTTTGCATGTACTGCTAATGATTTCAACATTTTCTGTAAAAGAGTTATGACAAAATTGGATGAATCAAACAGCAGAACAGGATTCTGTTTGATGTAAAAGGCAGCCTCTGGAGTAAATGTAACCTTACAGATTTAGCATGAACAAGCAACTAGCAAAATATAGCACACCACATTTTCCTCCTCTGGAATAGTATTTTAACTTTCTGAACTTTGGGTCTCATATACCTGGTTTTATTTCTCTGATAGCTAAATTTAAGAACTACGTGATACATAGTTCTTAGGCCTCTTGGAGGCTTTTACTATCCTGATTTGTCCTACCTTTTAGCTTACAGCTGAAATTTTTATCCCCCTTAGTATCACATATTCTTACACATGCATTGAATACTATTCACAAGTTCACCATGGAATTACTGCAGTAGATGAAGATACAGCTTTTTTCGCTCCCCCATTATCTGCACCACATGCAGTTCGTTTCTCCATGAGCACACATACAGTACAAAAATAATCAGGAGTGTAGAATTCCATTTACTTTCCATGTTTAGCACCCAGGTCCAAAATTTAGCTCTTCAAAATTATTGTTTCTTTCATGTAATACCTAAGTCCTGGAGCCCCACCAATATACACGCAAGCACATTCAGTTTCTGCCTGAGTTTCCTAGATGCCTAAACTTCTCTTTCTGAGCAGGGTTTCCTCTGTCCTGAAGATGAACAGTTACACAACTACTAATGGATAAATGACTCACTGATTTGCCTATTCCACCTGCAGGGCATTGCCCCATAAACGTTCATGTGCAAAGCGGAACCTGCAAAAAACAAAGCCACCACAGATGGTAAGGATGACCTTTTTCTGCTTGGTGATGAGAGCTCTTTCTGGTGGGGAGACACAGACGTACTCCACTCTCTTATGCCAGTAAAGCTGAATCTGCCCAGCTCCTCTAAAAGCTAGGATTCTTTAACCACAAGTCTACTAATCACGAAGAGGAGTATGGAAACTTAGATCATGAGAAGGTAATTTCCTTGTAGCAGATTTACTATGGTTGCCCTATTTTGCTCTGCATTTTTTCAAATGTTAGAAATCCTTACATTTTTTAGAAGTCATGGCCATTACAGGAACTTTATTTACAATGCTGAATGTATTTCTTTGTTTCTAGCTGTCACTGGCAAAAAGATTGAGGGTCTGTACACAGGTGTAGGAAAACATTATTTTCCTGATATAGCTATTTAACTTTTAAGAAGCAAAAATGGTGAAAACATTTATTTAAAACTTTTTTGATCTTACTGACAGATTTTTTAATTGTGCAGACTAAGAAAGCAGCAATTATCTGCACGATGATTGGCTCACAAGCCAATTTGAATTCATATACCTATTCACAAATGAGCTTGAAGAGTAATAGTAAAGCAGAGTAACAGGTATTTTGATTGGCTTTTTTTGCTGTTGTAAATCGAATACATTTTTCTTGTGTATTTATGAATAGCAAGACAATAAGAACTAGAAACCTTTACGATATATATGCGTGGTCTGACCCATTCTTGTTTTTTCAAGAATATGGAGCATCTGTAACTGGACTGCGGGCAAAATTCTTCTCTCATTTGCAAATCCAGAGTAACAGCAGTGACAGCCGAGAAAAATATTTTAATTACATGAAGTTTATACAATGGAAATTATTTCCAGGCCACTACACTCACTGATTGTCTAAACTGTCATTTAGTGTTTAATTGCAATAATGACCAAAAGAATTCCACTAGCTTGCAATCAAACAATTTTCACCTATACTTGTATACAGGCCTCATTTTAATCTCTGAAAGCCATATGCTCTGATGCCAATGCACATAATTTCTTTTATAAGCCCTGATGTACGTTCTGTGTAGTGGGCTTAGAATTTCCCTTTAAAGTGTCCCCAGTTTCACTTCTCTCAATAATTTGCTATTTCTATACGTTCAGTGTCATGCCATGAGAAATGCTGAACAGCATCTAGTACAGACATAACTTTCAGAATGCTGATTATGATATGTTTATTATTAAATCACTACATACCAAATTCACATATATTTACAAAGAAAAGTTCACGCAAACTTGTATTACCCCCCAAAGTCAGTTACCTTTGTTTCAGTTGCCAGCTGATTTCTTTATGAAGACCACTTAGACAGTCAAGAGAAATCTCATAACACCATCTCATACAACTTCTGTGCTAAATCACTTTCTCAATGGAGCTGTTTAATAGCTTGTGTGCAACTGGACATGTGAGAGCCAGCACAGCACTGAGGACCTACCTGCCCATGAGCCAAAGACCAGCTCCTCACTGCTGGCTCCTGGGCACAGCTGCCGCAAGGATGTGGATAGGAATTAGTGCTCACTTCCCACATCCATTGTGGAGCAGAAATTTTCTTGCTTCTCCCTATCCACTTCTGTAAGATGAAGAGGTAATGATAAACTTTACACGATTTGGATACACAGGTTGTGGCTTCTTGGGGATACTTCATCTGACAGGAGAGCCCTGCTGCCTTTCACAAGATGAATGCAATGAATGGCCTATATAGGAAGGGACTACAGATAAAATTTATGGAATTCTACTGCTCTGAGAAAGCCTCTTGACTTGCCAGTGAAGCAGCAAGACACAGGCGTTCCCAAACATGAGGAAGGGGAAATGGTGAGATGGGTGTCCATGCGCCCATGCAAGTATTTTGCATGTAGGGTAAAGTTTATAGGTCCATACATGCTGGCATAATGCTTAATAACTGTCAGGCTTCACTCCTGCCTGATCTTCACTAGAAAACACTAGGCTTTGCTTTTTAAACAGGACTAAGAGAATGGGTTCCTTCATACAGAGATTTTGTTTTGTTTTGCTTTGTTTTTAATTATAAAAACTGTGGATGAAAGAAACCCAGACTGTTAGGTCATTACTACCAACAACCACATTTCCCATCATGAGGTCTGTGAGGCACCACCAAGGTGCCATAAACGGTAGAAGTCCTTATTCAAACTACTCAGTTGATGAGAAACTCATACTATTGTGTGAGCCATATTTCTGCAGTCTGAGAGCTCTGATATCTACATATATTAAATGTAGTTACAAAAAAGAAAATGCTGGTTTATTCCTTTATATAACAGTAGCTTAACTGACGCAGTTTATCAAGCTGCTATTAAAATTAGAAGTATACATTTTTGTGAATACATTTTAAATAAATCCATAACAGTACACTTTCATACTTCAACCACTGATAAAATCAATGGTTTTCTCTCCTGGGTTTTAATAATCAGGTCATGTTGTTCAACTGAATATGTTTATGAAGCACTGTCAAGAGGTGGAATTTACTTTCCTTTGTATTTTCCTACACTGATATTTAAAATAAAACCTATAGAGGGAGCTCTTATGCCATCCATATAGTACCCAGTATATGTAAGAAAAGTGAATGAATGCAGCTCTTCAGATAATAATTTTTAAATACAAGAATAAACATGATTAGAAGGACCCTGCTTCACATGAAAAGGTAAAGAGTGAAAATTCCATTTAAAATTTTGGTTTTTTTTTTCAAAAGTGATTTTATTGTACTGCCAAATGTTGGTTACAATTGAAAAACGCCTTCAGGTTTTTCTGAATTCCCACAGGTGTCCAACATTAATAGTTCCATTGAAATTAGTGAAACTTAAGACTACCAAAAGTTAACAAAGAGTATGGTCTAATTCTGAATTTACCTTAAAAATTTTAGTCACACATTTATAACAGAGCAGCATTTTACTTTAACTATCAACATCATTTGAAAACACATACAGATGTATTATCTCTGGTTAAAAGAGTAACTCAGTTATAGGAAAGGTTTGAAACACCTTTTAAACGTTTTTTTTTTTAACAAAAGAAAAATGCTTCTATGCTAAGGAAAAGTATCATTTTTATGAACAGTATCAATAGTTCTAAAATACTATGAGCTGAAAGAACTATCTAGACATATAATGAAGACTGCTTTTCTTCAAAAGCTATAGGCAAATCAGAAGTGAAAATGAATTAATCAAATCCTGCCTTAAGCCCCATATATGCACTTCCCATGCAAAGGAATGTAAATTGTCTTGACAAGCTGTGGAAAATCACTGTCCATGAATATTACCCTGTAGCTTGTCTTTTAATTTAGTATCAGAAACACTGCAGTATAGAAATATATAGAAGCTACAAAGAGGATCCAGAAGCAAGACCTACCTCAAGACATATGGTTCTTCTGCCAGAATGAAAAATGTGACAAATACAGCAGAGGAGATACGCTCAATCCTCTTGGATAATGAGGGCAAGAGGCACCACTGATTATAGCTCAGGTGCAACAACATACTAAACCTGCCTCTGCTTTCCTATCTTAAACACATCATTTATTTCTTTATCACTTAACCATTCATCTTTAAAGGTAACAAAAGGTCTGCTGATTCATTTTGAATATAAGTAGGAAAGTGATTCAGTGACAATGTTTTCTTCTAAACAGATCTTGAGAAAATTCTTGTGTTCCTTCCATCTGCTATTTTTTTTTTCCTTTTTCTTTTTGTTTCACACAAATTGCTGTCAGTTTCAGTACCATGTGTTGTTTTTTTGTTCTCTAGTAATGTGCTGTAATACAACCGCTACACAACATCCCAGTCCAGGCAGAGGAAAAGCAGGGCTAGTTCTTTCTAGTAGACCCATAAATGGTTGCAATGTTGTTTTTATTAAATTAGATTGCTGTTTTGAAGCAGTTCCCACAGCACTCTCAGTAGCAGAAGACATGTGATGAGGTTTTGTGCAGTTAGACCAGTGTGAATCTCCAAATACTCTGATACGGCTGATGGAGTCAATCTGGGTATACAATACAAGTAGAATAAAAACACAATGTAGTGACTCATATTGTAGAGACATTTCTAACCCCCAAGTTGATGGCAGTTTCTATATTTCCATGCTAGAAAAATTTAGTTACAACTGTAACAGTAGGATATACACTTTTCTCATCCATTCAAGAAAATCTCACTGACTTCCATAGAAGTTACTGGATAAATCAAGGGTCATGCATGGTCTGCAAATTACAGTCATTTTGAATATGCTTTTGTTTCCTTTTTCTGGTGGGCTCCCCTCTTTCAGAAATACCCTCAAAGGAAAAAAAAATAGCATCGCTTGCATTATTGAAGTCTTCTATTTTATATGTTGAAGTTCTAAAATTCTCTTGGAAACTGACTCTGTGAGATAATTACTACACATACAGTGACATTATCTTAAAATAGATTCATTAATTAATTACTAATTAATTAATACTGTGATTCTTCCAGACCTTGTTTTCATATTACCAGGAGAAAAAGTATCGTGAACATTCTTTTTAAGAGCGTGCATGTACTTAGCAGTGTATCCAGTATTTGCAGATGCTAGTCAGAAAACCATTTTTTTTAAATGACCAGAATCACAGACCAGAATTTTCTACATTTGTTCCCTCACAAGTGAATTTTACTGGCTGCATTAACTCAAGCATGGACAAGCAGTAAATTAGCAGAGGACTATCCAAACTGTTCCACCAGAGGACAAAACCATTGACAATCACTTGGTTGAACTTCTTGGACTTGAGTAAAACAGTACTAATAGAAGAATGTTTATTCAAACTCACCCCACCTTAGGTAAGACTAGGTGTATTGGGTGTAGGTGGCAAGGTTTCGGCAGCCATGAGAGCTACAGGGGGCCCTCCATGGGAGGAGGTGAGGGGCTGCCCTGTGCCATACATGGCCGGTCCCAGAGAGCTCCTGACAGCTCCCCAAGGGATCTGTGGCTGGTCACAACTCAGCCCATCAGACAAGTGTGTGTGTGGCACCTCTTTGAAAACATATTTTAAAAAAGGGCAGAAAACACCACATGGAGAGAGGAAGAGGGAACAAAGAAAAGTGATAAACAAGAGAGGGGACATCAAGGTCAGAGAAAGGAGGAGAAGGTTCTCCATGGCAGAGCAGATATTCCCTGCAGCCTGCAGAGAGGAGCACACCAGAGCAGATGGATATTCCTGAAGGAACTGCCACCTGTGGAGAGCCTATACTGGAGCAGATTTTCCTGACAGGACTGCAGCCTGTGGAGGAGCCCACGCTACAGCAAAGTGTGAGGAGGAAGGAGAGGTAAAGCAGAACTGTTATGGACTGACTGTAAGCCCCCGTTCCCCATCCTTCCTGCACAGCTCAGGGGTTAGGTAGAGGACTCTGGAGTGAGGTTGAGCACGCGCAACAGGGGGAGGAAACGTTGTTTTAATGTCTGTCTTTTTGCTTCCCATTACCCAAATTAGTACTTACTTTTATTTTAATTGGCAATGAATTAGGTTAATCTTCCCCAAGTCTGGCCTGCTTTGCCTGCAACAGTAGTTGGTAAGCAATGTCCCTGTCTCTATCCTCCCCCCAGCTTTCTCGTTCCTGTTCTTCCTGTTTTCTCCCCGTGTCCCGCTGAGGAGTGAGCGACCAAGCAGTTGGGTGGGAGTTTGGCCATTGGCCAAGGCTAAACCACCCCACCAGCTACGCTTAAAATCCCTGACAGGATACTTCTAAGCACTCAGAATTCCAAGTGAAATTGCCCATGCTTTTGAGATACTGTTAAGATATTAAAAAAACGAATGCAGGGCTTCACCACCAAACCTCTGTAGAAACTAACTCTAAGCCCCCCTTCCACAGTTCTTTCCTTCAGCGGGCTGTCCCTTGCCTTTACTTTAGGCAAATCCATAAGACCTCTGCACTGGCCAAACATGAGCTGAACAGGCCCTTTCTTTCTGCACACTATCAGGCTCCCTGCTGAGAAGAGGTCATATCAGGTTAGATGAAAGAAATCTTTGGGTGAGTTCTCAAGCCAGCCTTGTTTAGCTCTAGCCTCAGCAGGACAAAAAAAATTGCAGAGCCTCACTGCCACAAATTACATAACAGACACTACTCAATAACAGACAAACCCAAACTGTGACACAGAGCCTCCAAAGAAGATCTGTACTAATCAAGGAGGAGGCAATCAGATTAGTTGCATATGCAACATCTTTTAAGTTTCCCAAAGAAATTCCTATTCAGCACCCTGCCTTGTCAGCATCTGCAGGTTGTTCTCAAATGAATTGCTGTGATAAACCAGCAGTGAGAGGCAGAGACAGGCCTGTGCCAGCCAACAGGTTCAAGCCCAGTATACCTCCATATTGCCTCTTACAACTTGTCTAGTAGGCTCATGCTGCCTATGGATTTCCCCCTTGATTTTAGTTAAGTTTCTAAGTTCTATAAAATGTCCCTTTATCACTTACTACTCATTAACAAATGATTTATAAACTCTATCTCTCAAAAGTCTGCAAAATTTAAATGGCAAGTATTCATACCTACACTTCTGTGCAGTTCCTTCGGTTAATAGTTGGAAAAAGAATGTTTGAAAACTATCAAAACCAGTATCTCATGTGGGATGATCTATGAAATTTGTTCTGATCTGTGCAGACAAACAGGGTCAGACTTCCCAGAAAGGCCTGAAAATGAATGAAATGCTTCGGGTATTTGGTGCTGTAAGATCTAGGTCACAACAAACTACTAACATATGGGATTTAGAAGGAACTCTGCTGCAGGCAAGTGATGCCATCTGCTGTTGACCATCCACAGGACACTAAACCAGATGACTGCTTTGATTTATGACACTTTTCCATTTTTTTTCCTGTGTGTAGTACCTATTTGAATATAAATTTCAATACAATTTTTTTTTTCCAAAGGGCATTCCATAAAGCAGTTGTGTGATATGGATACCTGTTATCTGTTTGGAACTTAGATTTCTGGTTTTCCATATTTCAAAATGCGAAAAACAGAGTAGATGTGAAAAGATGGTAAAATGAGGAGTAAGGAACAATGTATTTGCATTTCCTCAAAAATATGCAAAAAACTTTGGTCTAAGGACTACTGAAACTAAAGGGAAAATGTTCTGTAAGCTTCACTGGGATTTGGATAAGAGCTGTACTGCATTAAAAATTAGTGAAAAGATCCATATATTCTCATAATCCTTTCTTTTTAACTTTTGTCAAACAATTTGAATAGTAAAATTTTAAACTGGAAGGAAAACAGTCTACCAAGCAGATCTTTACTAGATTGCTCAGAATACGGTAATATATGAGATTCTGGATGTATCAAATGCTTCTAGGAGTGCTTTCAACAGATGACTCTTACGCCCTGGAGTACTTTTTTAAAAACAAATATCCGGATACCTCCATATAAAAGTATTCCAAGTAAAAAAGAATTTGTGGTACAGTGTCAGTAGAAGTATGTCACACAGCCCCACCAGATATTTCACAGATCAAATCTGTACGAGTAGTTAAGTTAAAAATCACAGCTGAGAGACTGTGAGAAAACTTGAATGTGTAAAAAAAAAAAAAAGAGAGAGAGAAAAAAAAGAAATAGATTAGCTTCCTGAAATGTTTAAATTCATATATGGAGAAGAAAATTTTTAAAACCATCTGTTGATAAAATGTGTTCAGGAAGCAGTATTTTAGCATAAAGAACTTCGTGTTTTTTTCACTTTGGATTTTTGAATACTGCTCTAGTCTCCACTTGACTTTGTGAACTGGTGTTACTTTTTTCCCCTCTTCAAAATGCCTATTTCTGCTTGGGCAGCAAGGATGCCTCAACAAAATATTCCATGGGCATCCAGTACCCTGTATTAGCAGCTGCACAGACATAATACTCATTTCCACGTCTTGAATTACGTAAAATGAGTAGCATGGTTGTACACTACATTGGGTAAATCTGCAGCTAAATTATATGCCCGCGCTTTGGAACGCCCATGACTTTGGGGCCCCTGGTGTTCTTCAGCCTGCATGAAGGGACTGCTGCCTCAGCACACAGCCTCACGTGGCTCAGCCTGTGTACAGGGCTACGGTCACAGTTGTCATACTATCTCAAAGTACCAACCTCTGTTTTGCCGGTGTTGGGGTTTTATGGAAGGGGGTGTAAATGCGTATGGGTGGGTAGATCTGCATCACCACAATAACAGCTCCAGAACTTACAGAAATAATTGGAGGCTGGCTGCTGTATAAACAAAGCACTTTTAAATATTTTGCCACTTAACCATCGGACATGCTAACAAGGTTAGGAACAGCACATTTGCAATGATCTGTCTTGCCATAATAGACAAGAGATACAAAATGTCAGCTTTTCTTTGCTCACCCAATAAATGCAAACTTGTTTTCTTCTGCAATGGGAAAGCAGTTTCTTCAACAACTTTGAGTGCATAATTTAATATAATATGACAGTATTTGAATTCTTATGCCAAATTTCTATGCTGGCAGGAAATGTTCATGCAGAAAGCTTTCCCATGAAAGATAAGAATAGCAAGGTAAAAAATGAAACATAAGAGAGAAAAGCAAGAACTACAGTGAATAATTGTTCATATACAAATAACGGAGTGTATTATTTATCTTATAGTGGAAAATTATGTAGAAAATCTAAACATAGATCTGCAAATGTATCCAGCAAAGACGAAGCAGTATTCAGTAATAGGCAGCACTTCAGTGTATGTTTAATTTTAAAACATTTAAACATAATGTAATTGATAGCACTGCAAGGATTTCTGATTAAGGAATGCTTAATTCAATGCTTTGTTCAGATGAATGCCCATAATGCCCAGATAATGGTTTCAAATATTTAATTGTATGAAACAGAACTATACAGCAATTAGAAAAACCAGAACAGATTTTACATGCCTTACAGTAAATTTGGATTTAGTTGGATTTTTTCCTGTGTAAGCCTGACAGATCTGAGATCTCCCTTGGCTGGAGACTGATCTTGCAAGTTACTGATAATGCTGTTGAGAGCAGCTGTCCTTTACAGTTTGGTACTTGACATCTTACTAGAGCAAACCTCCATGCACCAAAGTTCACAATAAATATGAATTCTTTTCTCAGATAATTCTGCAGGAAGTCTAGCACTTGAAGGTGCATGACAGGATATTAGTCGTGAGAAGGACATGCGTTTAATTGCATGGTCCTGTCCAATTAACTTAGCAACTGCACTGGCTGATTTCAGTGAGGGGCACGGAATCAAAATTGTTTTTTCTAATTAGAGAAAACTGATTCAGAATGTTGAGAACTACTGAGAACTAGTAAAAATATTTATGTTAACCGTAAAATTTCAATACAAAATCTAAAAAAAGAACTAAGAAATCAGAAGCAAAACTACAGTATACATGGAATTATAAGAACCCATGTTGAAGTGTTTCTCTAATGCTCAACTTCATTACCTCATGTTCTCATTTCTCTTCAGATATATGAACATATTGCTAAAATAGTCTGGATTTATAAGAACTTCAGAAAGAATCAGAAGTAATTTTCTGAAAACAATATAACCAAAGCTATATGGAATGAAGGTAAGAAGAGTGTCAAACACTAAAAATTGCAGCCATGTGGGATTTCTTAATCAAATGGTATTTATGAAAATGATCAGGAAAGAAGCACTTAAAACTCATGACTAAACTCTCAGCTTTGGCCTCAGCTGTGTTTCAGTAGAAATCAAGAGCAGAAAATTACTGAAATATGCTGGTGAGACAGATCTCAAAGCAGTGGACCTAGATGGGACATGAAGGCACTCTTCTTGACCATCTTCATTATACATCACTGCAACTGCAACTGTCAATCACATCTGTAAAGACAGGCATGAAGCTTCAGTATACTTTTTTTTCAACTAATGTGGTTTTTGGAAAATTTTGCCAAGGAAGAAGTTTTCTCTCAGAAGTACTAAGATGACAAAATTATTTTGGGTTGGTCTAACATTAATTTTGAACACATGTAGGCTCTGTGGTACCCATAATTTTTGTGGGCATAGGGTCATTAGCATGACATGAAAGACTCATAATTAGCTGCACTTGTAAGTCTTTAAATACCTTTTAAAATTTAGTTCTAAACCTCTTTTTAAAGCACCATTGACAGATATAAATTAATACCACTCAGGTTTTTCTCAGGAAGAGCTTATCGACTGATTCCACTTGTGACATGTCAAGATACATACAGGAGTTGCTATGCTCTGTTACATGTTAGGACCTAAAATCCCAGCAAACTGACATTTAAAAATCACTTTTTAAGAAACAATTTAGGAAAACAATATGATAAAAATGTAACATTCACATGCTTTATTTAGAAAACACTATAGCAATAATAAAACATAATATTTGAATATTATGCCTTCCCTTGGAAGACTGAAATATGATGTAAAAGCATTAAATGATATACACAGTATTTTTCAGAGACAATAAGTACTGGTACACCTATTTAATAAGTGATTCACCTAAAACATCAGTCAGAGGTTGAATGAAAGATTTTCAAGATGTGTCCCAAAACATTAAAAAAAAATACTCAAAGCATTCATTATTCTTGTTAATCATGTTTATTACAGTAATACCACAGATCTAAAGGCAAGTGGATTCCAGTGGGCTTGCTGTAAGTACATTCAGGTCCCTGCCCTGAAGAGTTTCCAAATAGTTAATATGACATCAGCAAAATTGATATTAATTTCATTACTGTTTGGAGGTGGGGTACAAGATTAAAAAAGAGCAAGAAGCAGAAACACTGAAAAAAAAGAACGACAAGGGAGAAGAGGTTACGAGAAAATATGGAGTGAAACAAAGGTAACAGCAACTGCCAAAAAGAGTCAAAACTTAAGTTTTGTAGGCTTTTCAATATCCCCACAGTCCCCGTTTCCATAGATGTACATAACAGCTGGATCCTTTGGCTGATTACTCCCTAGGAAAATTGCTTTCATAGAGGAAGTCTGAAAAGCTTTTTATGTCCAACAGTGATAGCAGGTATTCTGCAGGAAGGACAAAATGGAGCAAAAGAAGGGCATGAAGTTAGAGAATGCTTGCAGAAACACTGAATTGTCTGAACAAGGTCAGCTCTGATGCTGCAGCATTTCTGAAGGGACCCTGCCAATGTAATTCAGTCCCCAAATCTCTCTGGCTACCTATGTTGTTTTCCTTCACTTCAATTTCTGATGCAAAAGGTTTGTATAGTTCAAAATAGGAGTGTAATAGTCTGGTTATTTCAACCATTGCTACAGATAAATAGGCTTACCTATGGCTGGAATACTCCATTATTCCCGAGCTAGATTTAGAGAAACAAACTGCCTGCTACCTATCTAACATAGTGGAATGCTGCTCGCGCATAGAAGATAAGAGCACTCTAGTGAAGGACAGCAACATTTTACTTTTTGGTATCCTCTTCCGTTGGCATTTGGGAACCAGAACAGAGTGCTGCATGCAGAAGGCATGTCAAAATGGAAGCCAAAGCACCCTAGAATTTATAGAGTTCACCAGGCTGAAGATGCAGAATGCTGGAGAATACTCAGCATTTATGTGAGTTCTGAATCTGTGTTCCCCTACATCTTTATGTGTTTTATCTGTTTAAAACATGGAAAAAATCATGGGAGCATGGACTAAAAGACAAATTCTCCTTACTACCAAGGAACTTCTTTAAGTCTTCATTGTTTCTCCCGCACTGGCACTGCTTGAAACCCAGGTACTGTGAAGACCTCTACACCATTTTCCTCCCTTGTGCATGATACTCTGCCCACAGGGTCAGATGATGGCAATGTGCCTCCTCCTTCCCCACAGCTACCTCACAGCTTCAGGTCACGTCACAGAGGAAAAGCTGCGTTCCTCTATGCCTGCCAGGGAGAATATGGCTATTCGCGGTGGTCCTTCAGCATGGGGCAGAGTCTCTGTCTGCTGGGCTGGGGCACAGCTTCTCTTCTGTTAGGGGACTCTTCCCATAAGTGGTAGGTTTACCCATCTGGCTTACCCAGCATGTGCAGTCCTTGAGTGTCTCGGCAGTGGGAGTGCTGCACTAGGAGGTGCTGTGAATGTGCTAGTTGAAGATGAGATGAAAGAAAACAGCAAATAAGTGACTGATGAAGATGATGTCCATCCTACTTTTAGTTTCCACGGACTGTAGTCGGGGCATTTTTCTGGGAGTTAGGTGTGAGTGGTCTAGAAATTGAGACACCTTCAGCGTTGGCTTAAAAGAAAGCGGAAGGTGCCACCGTGTTTTGTGAGAAGTCCAAAACTGTAAGTGTGTGTTAGGCTCTGAGGATGCTCTGATAGCACCTATGGGATCAAGCTCCTCAGAGCTCGGACAAGCAAGAATGCCTCACTTCTGCCTGTTGATTAGGTTTACCATTAAGCAAGGTGCTAAGCTCTACCACTTTGTTAAAACTAAGTTACACTGTGTCACTGCAGCTGTAGAGCTTTCAGGCTTTTCAGAATTGCTGTTTTGGACATAGAGAAATAACTGCTAAATTCACGTTTAGGTATGTTTGCCCTTTACTAAATCTGGCCTCCAGTTATGAAAGACAGATCTATAAAGGGAGATATTAATACCTTGTATCTTCAAGTCCCAACTGCTTATTAGAGCACAGTCCCAAAGACAAAGGTACAAAGGAAAAGTAGAGTTAGCTATTTTGAGAACTCTAGCTTTAGTAAGTAACCTTGTTTTCTCCTCCATTATTTGCTTTCTGAATTCACCTACTAGAACTTGAGGTATCTGACTTAAAATGATTTCTTTTTCAAGGTGCAACTTAAATTGAGTAAACAGATTTTATTCTCAAAAACAGAACCCACCTTAACAGAAAATGGTCTAAGATTTTTGGTGTGCCTTTGCATCATTTTAGATGCGTATGACTTGTATAATTAGACAAATTTTTGCAAAGGGATCTAGTGAGAACAATGTATGTGCATCTTATCCTCTTGAGAAAGAAGCAAGCTATCGTATACTTACTGCACTATTGTGCACTAGTATGTCCATAACGAGTATGCTCACAAAATATCCATATCTGAGCTTACTTCCCCAAACATTCCTATGTAGACCAGCTCCCATTAGTCAAAAATGGGTTGTGAGTCACTGCAGCAAGTGCAGTCTCTGAGACACAGTAATAAGTCTGGAGTCACTCCATGATTGAGAAATCAGTGAAGATATTCCAAACAAAGTGGAACACAAACAGTCAGAATTTGCCCCTAGAATCTGATACGCTCAAAGTCACAAGAAAATTGTAAACCTTTAAGACAGTTACTGAGAATGTTCACAGGAGCTGAATGTAAAGGATGAGGTAAAAAGAGACTTCATATGACACGAATGGCCAGTAATGAACTTGTTCCAGCTCCTGAAAGCTCTTCTTTGGAGGGAGACAAAGATCTCCCTGACTTCCCTTATTTTGCACAGTCCCAGTTAAGTCATGAGGACAACTTGCCAAGTGAGGTACTATTCAGTGGTTGTAAGACCTGTGGGATCTGGCCTGCCAGACTGGAACAATTTACTGAGATGATTTTAGTATATGCCCGTGAGTGCAAATGGAAAGTTTTCTATTTCCAGCATTTTTCAGAAGTGGAGAATCTCAACATTTTGTACTCACTTAATAGCATTTTTAAGGTCAGATTTTTAAGGTCTTACTGTTATAAATATCTGCAATATTTTGGCAAAAAAAACCCTGTACGAATTCAGGGAGCATTATGCTGTTGGCGTTATATATAACAGCACTGATTCCTGCAGTGAATATTGAATGTTTTCTTTGTTTTCTTACATGTCATCACATTATTTTTAATATTTAATTATACTCTCATCAGGACACACTCTGGTTATCACAGTGCAACCTCTGTGAAGCACTTAACTTACTCTTAACTTTCATCTGGCTGTTGAAACAACGCTAACTGTAACTGAGGTAGGATACAGGGGCAGTGCCTGTAACTCAGAACTCCAGGGATCAACACTAATATCACTCTCCCCACCTCTGACGCATACACTCAGAGGAGTGCAATGGCAGGGACTAAAAGACACCTAGGGAGGGCAGAGATCTCCATACATGCTGCTTGATTGGTATCTATCTTGGGCAGAGCTCTAGTTTGTTGCTCTATCTGCTGGTATTACCTTGTTGTTGATTCATGATTATAAAAATTCTTCCCTGTTGAGCTAAGCCTTGCTATGTTTTGTTTCTGCTCAGCTATACTGCCTGCCAGCAGTGCTTTATCTAACATCTGAAGTTAAACAGTGAAAATGGTTTCTGTTACATCTGTCTTAATGCAGCTTTCATTAAGGTACAAGCCTGAAGTCTCCTTTTCTCTTAATTTGCAACGTATTTTGGAGCAGTCTTTTTTGCTTGCTTGTGTGCTTTAGAAAGCAGATAATCATTTTAAAGGGTCATAATTTGGGGAAAATTCAGACAGTTTAAGAAAAATTTGGCCCACGATTGGGTGTCAATAGAATGTTTTCACACAACCCTAGGAACTGATCTAATATTAATTAGGTCTGAGAAATTACCCTCTATTGCTTATTGGAAACATCAGAAATCTACTGTAGATTGCAAAGGAAAACAAAAGTAGAAACTACCTAAAACTACATACTTAAGGCAACACTATGGTAACATTTTTGTGCACTGCCATAAAGACAGGAATGCAATCAGGATGTGATTTTTAGGTCTACTTCCTTAACTTTTCTTGAACTCAGGGGAAGTTACCTTAAAAACTGTCTTATAAAAGTGACAGATGCATCTCAATGTCAAATGAGGAAACTTCACATTGGAATTTTCCCAATAAGAAGATTTACAGTGACTTTTGTCACAGGCCAGAAGGGTCACGTAGAACTAATCCAGTCCAACCCTCCTGCTCAAAGCAGTGTCAGATAGAGCAGGGTACTAAGGACCATGTCCAGTTGAGTTCTGCATATCTCCAGGGATGGAGAATCCACAACTGCTCAGGGCACCTGTTCCAATGTTCTAACAACCTTGCAGCAAAAAAGGAGTTTTTAAAATGTTTAAATCAAATTTTCGGCATTTCAATTTCCGCCTGCTGTCCTATCACTGGATAGCACTGAGAAGAGGCTGGCTGTGTCTTCTTTACACTATCCCACCACGTATTTTTTATACACATTGATAGGATTCCCTTCCAAGCCTTCTCTTCTCCTAGCTAAACAATCCTAGGTCTCTCAGCCTCTCCCTGTGTGTCAGATGTTGCAGGCTCTTAATCATCTTCATGGCCATTGACTTGACCTGCTCCAGTATGTCCTTTTCTCTTTTCTACTAGAGTGCCCAGAACTAGACACAGAACTCCAGATACGGCCTCAATAGCGCTGAGTAGAAGGGAAGGATCAAATCCCTCAACCTGCTGGCAACACTTCCTAATGTAGCACAGGAGGCTGTTGGCACTCTTTGCCACAAGGGCACAGCACTGGCTCATGTCCGACTTGGTGTTCACTGGAACACCCCAAGGTCCTTTTCCGCAAAGCTGCTTTCGAGGTTGTTGGCCTCCAGCCGGTACGGGTTTATTCCTCCTTAGATTCAGGACATTGCAACACCAGTCTGAACAACAGAGGACAACCACTTTCAAAGCTAGGTTCACACAGATGTACATTGCCATGCACCCTGGAGCTCCTCACGCAGTTTCATTTCATGCAAAAAAAAAAGCCACTGTCAACATATATATCAGACTGTCACAGAGATACTGCCAGTTCTGGTTTCAGCGTGCCAAGCGCAGACAGAAGCACTTGCATTATGTAAGCATATCAAGTGCCTGAGAATATGAAAGGGACATTTACAAAAGTGCGTACACAGTTGTGCAGACCTGTATCTTAAAATACAGTTCTGAGTTATCTTTCCATTTATATCCCAGACGTAGTGTACTTCTCTTATAAAGCTGGGTTTATTTGATGACGTCTAAAATATCACCAGCCTTTATCATCCCATAAAGCAGACCCCCTTCCAAAACAGATGTTTGCACTTTTTTTCCCCATCTTCCGATAGCTGCATGTACTTTTCCTTTCTTTTCTTTTGGGGAAAAAAAATCATCCTGACTCATTTTCTTGCTGCTTTACTTTCTCCAGTTTTGACCAAAACATCTGGTACTGCAAGACTGCACAACGTAATTAATTTGAGATATTTAATTTCTGATAAATTAATACAGCAGAAAATGTAATGAAAGGACCAAATCTTACTCACTTTCTTCAGAAGACAGTTCATTAAAAATCCCTAAGAATTCTTAGTACAAGTGTGGTAAGTAGGAACTGACGCAAAGTCAATTTTGATTGATTTTGCTTTCTGATAAAATTTCACCTATTTCTACAAGAAAAATGCATAAAAGAGTTAAGAAGAAGGATGTAATAGCTATGAGGCCCTATGAAGTTGGAGATCGAAGTTTCCTTTCTCAATAATCTTTTTTTTTTTTTAAATTACTTTGTAACATTTTTAATCACATCACAGTCTAAAGATGTTATTATTCATCCTCAGCATTTTCTGAGTAAAAGACCTTCCTATTTAGACAAATCCTGAAATCTTCTGTGATAACACATATTTGTCAGATACAAATTGTTCAGAGGCAACCCTTGGCTCAGGAAACCCCTAAACTACTGATTGCTGGGTAGTGGCAAGTACAGGAGGGAAGGCATCATTCTATGCAGAGTCTGGTTTTTATATGCTTTTTTATGAACACTCTGCTACTGGCAGCTGTCAGATTTGACCTAGATGGGATGATATGGTCTAACCCAGTGCAGATGTCATAAGGTTTTATGTTTTCCTCCTACTTCCTTGCTTTTGTCATCATCTCCTTTGTTTTTTTTTCTCTCAGTTTTTAAAACGTAGGTGTGGCTTTCACTTCCTACATTCCCCTAGCTGAATCTCCTTTTGTTGGCATATCAGTGCACACTTTTTCCACAGCTACACCTGCAGTCTTCTCTTCTTGTTCATCTTACACCACTGTCCTACTCTGATGTCCATCTACTACTCCAGAACTGATATGCCCATGATCAAAGTTTTTTCCTCCTCATGACTTCTATCCTGTTCAGTTCCTAATGCATTATCTCCACCTCAGCATTTCTTGCCCTTCCTACAACTCCCAAATTTTCATCCAGAGCTGCTTTTCTCAGCACTAGTGGATCTGTTCTTGTTTCTTCCCTTCCAAGTCTTTGCACCTTTCCTCTTTGTCACCTTCTCTAGTCTTGTAGAAGAGGTGAGTTACGAAGGGAAACAGGTACCTCTTCTAGCTCCCTCTATCAGTAGTGCATTTAAGAGTCTCAAATCGTGATGTATTCAAACAGGAAGCATAAAATCAAGCTGTCTGCTAATTTTCCAAGGAAGATATCTGCACAAACAAGGTTAATGAACTTAATGTTGTCCTAGAGAGTGATGACAACTTCTTGAAAGAAAGAGTGCCCTGCAACAGCTCAGGTCACTTGGAGACTAAGTGAACGTTACTGATGACCTTAACTAACAGAATGCTGGTATGTAATGAAATTTTATAGTCTAGTAACATAATTAGCTAATTGCTATTATTCTCTCTGGGTGGGAAAGCAATAGGCTTTCTTTAACAAGCTCTGGAAAACAGAATTGGTTGTGTAACCCTGAAGTTTGCACAGTGCAGTACAGTGCATTTTGAACTAAAGCAGTGAATTCAACCAGCCTTTGTCCCATCTGCTGACCACCAGTGGTTTCTGAGCAATATGCTACCCTCCTGACTATTTAATAATAAGGATGATTTAATACATTCCTGTCCCTAAGTATTTATATCCCTGATACTTTTTCTTCCTACCAAATTAGGTTTCCATTCCAGATCCTATGCCATATGCACTACATCACTCTTTCTGCTGAATTCAGAACTGAACCTCTGAGACTATTTATTACTCCTCTCCTTCTATTTCTTTTCTACGCTGAATCCTTGCTGCACCTTCATCTCCCATCTTTCCTCACAGATACACCAGACAAGTTATATTGGCTCATATGGCTTTCCTCAGTTGTAGGAGGGTGGGGATGTGAAGCACATTTTGTAAAATGTCTATCAAACCAAACAAGTAATTTCCAGAGAGTTTCTAACACCTACCAGTTGTTATGGATATCACATTATTATCACAGTTATTTAAAACAGTTTTAGATTAGCTAAATGTCAATCTCGCAGCAACTGCACAACCTTCAGGACATCTTTGTGTATATGACAGACTCCCAGCTGTGAAATGATTACTTTAAAAAAACTCCATACTTCTAAACAAGCACGTATTGATTGTTTTCTTTATGAAAAAGAAAAAAGATAAAAAAATCCAAGTTAGGTTCTGCTATTCAGATGTACTATTTTCGTTTGTGTTAGTCTGTCTTTTGAGTCTGAAAGTGCACAAGATCAATTTCACTACTGTTTCTTTCCACATTTTCAGTGCACTGGTTAAAAACAACTGTATGTTTTGGTTGCTTGTTTTTTTTTTTTAATTCTCACAGACTTCAGTAACTTAAGAGCACATGCCTTGTTTGAGGAACAAATCAGAGGTCACAATATCAACTCAAGATTCTTTGCACAAAATCACATCTGAAAATGTTGACAGTTCTGAAATGACCAACCAGTGTTTTCCTCTGTTTAGTTTGTTAGTGTGGTCTTATATATAAACCTATGGCAGATTTCTCATAGATTAAAGTGATGAAAGAACTGCAACAGGGACTAGACAGAACTGAAAAAAATGTAAGTTTTTTCCCACACTACACAATGGTTTATGGCAGATAAGGCAGGTGCAGAGAGTTCTGTCAAAGTGCAGTCAGAGAGACACGACTCAGGACGTACAGGTGCTAATACAAATGCCCCAGTCACCATACCATGAAGAACCCACAAATAATTAGACTTTGTGTAAGCAGCAAGAATTCCCATTGTGTAAGACACAGCTGCTTATGCTGGTTTATCTTGTACTGAGGCATAGGCTCAAGTATGTGATGATACATTCTGTCACCATGGAAAGGCATGTACATAATGTAATATCAAAGAATAAATGAAAACATTATATGCTGGCAAAGCTTCGATCCCCATTTCAACACAAATAAGGATTTAAAAACACGCAGAATATAAACAAAAGTTTTCACAGTAGTATATGTATTGTCCTCCCCTTATGTAATTTTCACTTAATTATTTTTTCATCTCATTTTATTTATTAAGTCTTTAGTTGAGCTGAACTAGTCCTCTCTAACTGTTCAATTAGGCATACCCAATGAAGGACTGGGAAGAAAGCTACTGCACTTTCACCCCTGAAAGGCAAGGATTCTCCCTTGGTCTTAAGTCGTCCAGTGATATGGAGTAAAATCCTGTTCACCTTACAGAAAAGCATTCAGTGAAATCAGCACAAAACCATCTTGGAAAGGGGACCAGGATTTGACCCAAAATTTCACTATCATAAGGATATGAGCATTCTGTAGAATTTGTGGTCATACATCTCTACGCCTAAAACAGAAACATGAGTTGATGCTTTTGCTGAAAGTTTCCATAATGTAGTATTTAGCAAAGACATGCATATGAGTACAGCTTTAATTAAACATAAGTAGACTCCTACCCAGAAATTGCTGCCAGTTTTTGATGAGCCTGATAGGCCATCTCACATCCTCGGGTTCGAGTTTTGGGCATTTCTGCATGCAGAGATGGGCAGGTGACTGAGACATCCCCAATGGAAATGACCAGCTCCCGGTACAGAGCCACCTGGGTATTGAACTCCTGGACAAGCTGAAAAACAAAGAGGGTTTACTTACATGAGATGTTTAACTACGTTGATAAAAATAATCGAGTTTTTAAAAAACACGCCCAATTTCACGGCGTACAGGATCAAGTGCCCAAGATTTAGGGCCTCCATGGCAGCTGCCTCTTCTGTGAGCTATAAATGTGCATTTGCAGGAAAGTAGTGTTTCTGCTTTTAATCTCTGAAAGTGTTTGAGTTACTAGTCTTAAATATTGAGCAGACAAAAAAAAACCCAGCTGTTTTACTAGTAGCATGAGGTTATTTTTCGCTATCATAAAAGACAAAAATATCTCCAGAAATGATTGCCTTTTCTCCTCCTGCTTCCTGATTAACAGCACATTTAGGGATTGGAATTTTGCTTTTACACTGGCGATTTTGCTAATTTATTTTGTAATGATTTCTGTTCTGTCACTGGCCTCTAACCCAGATTTCAGACTTAAAATTGATCTGAAGGTATTGGCTGAGAACATGTACCACATAAGCACTTTCCAGTTAGGATTCTAGAAAGCACTTTTTCCAAGCGTGTGGGGGGAAAACAGACAAAGAAGTAAATAAACACTTCAACCTTTACAGAAATACAATATCCAGCAGATACACATGGATGCTATTGGATAAACAGGTAACTTTTACAGTGATGGAAAGATCAGTCTAGTTCAGTTCCACTGGTCATGTATGTGGGATTATATTTCAAGGAACGAAGCATTTTCTGTCTTTTGAACGAAAGCCCATCAGACCATTTGCTCCACATGGTGGCGGGGGTGGAAGGCAGGGAGCAATAGAACAGAGTATTTATTTATCTCTGTTTTGCTAATTTGACCTCAATTTCCAAACTACAGATAAACAGACAAGAGTAACTGCTCATAATTCTGCAGCCATCGCTACCACCAGCAGTTCAACATATCCCAACATATGAGCATGCTAAAAAACTGGATTCTACCAGATCTATCAAATTTTAAAGTCAAGCCCTTGAATTCTCATACTCAGAAAATAAATGAGTCGCTTCTCCTGCAGTATTACATTCTGCCTCTTCATGCACCCCACTGTAATTACTCTGCATAACTGAGAACTAGTATCAGGACCCGTTTTTTTTGCCATGCTTTCTTAAATTTCATTGTAAGAGTAGCAAACAGGTTTCTCTGCTTCTGGAGCAGCAGAACAATCACAGTGTGTTCCAGTCCATCTGCACCCATTCAACTCCAAAGCCCAAACAAAACCAAAAGCACACACCAAACAAAGCCCCAGGCACAGTATTTGCTAAACCTGGCTTAAATGCTCTCATTCTGTAGCTTAAGACATGGCATGAAAGCAATGGAGGCAAAAAAAAAAAAAAAGATTGTACTACGTTGTGTAGCGTAACTACTCTGCATGAAGAAAAAGAGAAAAGCGTCTCATCCTGCAACGGGTAACTGGTTGCACCAGACACATTTCGCCAGTGCTCACCTGACATTCCCTGTCTAAACAGAGGACATACTCAGCCACCTCAACATTGCCAAGGAAAACAAAATCACACTGATACTGCAGCATCGAGGCAGAGAACAAGAAAAAAAAAACAACATTGGCTTTATCTCCTGAATCTTACTGCATCTTGACAACCCATCTGTAAAGCATATTTTATTCCTAATCAGTGAATTCTACAAAGCTAGCACTTCTGTTTAACGAACCACATCATGCTGTCGGGAATGAGGAAAAAAGGCAGGACCCAGTGGGATCCACTTGTTGGGTATATTTATAGAGCTACTTTGGCAGCTTTTGTTCCTCGGTGCACTGGGAGTTGCTCCCGATTTTGAAGTATCAGAGTGGATATCTGCCAGCGCAATTTGCAGTTTTAGAGGAAACAAATTGCCAGAATCCAAGCAGAATAGAAGTAGCAGGTACATTTCCAATGCTACTGGACTGAGCTTTAGCAAGATCCAGATTTTTCAAGTAAAGTGGCAGCAACTTCATTTGTTTTCTATTTCTGTCATTGGTTAGCAGAGAAATTTTGGGGCCGAGCGTCCAGCTGACTGTAGCTCAAGGAGCCAGAAATGGGGTGTATGGTGCTGGTTTGGAGGAAAGTGTCAGGATCCAACCATTTTGAACACGAATGGAGAAAAAATGCCATACCATACTGTGACAGTCCAAAAACAACACGGACACAGGTGCTTGACCTGAGGTTTTACAGTTGTAAAGGGAGGCTGGAAACAGGTTCCACGTATGAATTTCAGGGCCTCGAATTCTGAGTCCCGTTTTGGAAGGATTTTGGGGCAGGAGCGCGGCAGCCGCACAGGACAGCAAGCAGACCGTGCAGTGATGCAGTGGAGGCAACTATTCACCCATTCGGGCTTCAGTGAGCGCAAGTCCGGGGACAGATTTGGCCGGATCGAGCAGAAAAAAAAAAAACAAACCAAAACCAAAAACCAGTGACACTTTCAGACTCCAGCAGAGGAGAAATTTCAAGACAAATTCC
This sequence comes from Ibidorhyncha struthersii, assembly GCA_013398815.1. Classification (NCBI taxonomy): domain Eukaryota; kingdom Metazoa; phylum Chordata; class Aves; order Charadriiformes; family Charadriidae; genus Ibidorhyncha; species Ibidorhyncha struthersii. The sequence goes on along the minus strand of VZSZ01009288.1, from coordinate 26,667 downwards.
ACAGTAGAAATATGAACACAGATCTCCTGTGCCTACCTAGGTGGCCCCCAGTAGGGGACAGCCAGCCTGGGCTTGCATCTCCACCCCTCTTTAATTTGTCTGATTTGACCCTTCCACCCTTTTTACATGGATACCGAGTTTCCCTAAGTAGTTTATGTTCTGGCCCTTTGCAAAAGCTTTCGCCAGTGCTTGTGAAGGATAGCAGACCCAAGCCATAAATCACAGCCAACCTGGGATCTGTTTTTTCAACACATTTCCTCTAATGAGAGTCAGATGTTGGCTAGATAGACTTTATTAATTGTACTTGTTTAGAATCGGTCATGTCTGTAGCTCTGTAACGGGTTTTGAGCATGTGAAAGGCAAAGGGCTGACAGCAACCATGGAGAGGAGGAACATGTGTGTCGCCCGGTAGCCTCTGGTCTGAAGAGCAAACGGGAATCAAAGGTCTGGAGAGCTGCGGGAGGGAAGGACTCCTACCGGCATATCGCACGCCCTGGCCACGGCTCAGGACCCAGTCAGCTGGAGCAAGAACTCTTTCTCTGTAAGGGGAAGCTCTCCGAGTTTTGTTTAGTGTAGGATCATTAAGACTCAGCTGCAAGAGCCTCTCAGTTTACTACCATGATATTTACTTGTTGCACACATTCAAAATTTTCACCTTTTGGCAAAGACAGTGGTGAGGGAAGAGCCCCAGATGGCCGGGG